>BGPT01002207.1:9570-37170 GCA_003297045.1 Symbiodinium sp. clade C Y103 | reverse complement strand
AACAACAAGAACAACAAGAACAACAAGAACAACAAGAACAACAAGAACAACAAGAACAACAAGAACAACAAGAACAACAACAACAACAACAACAACAACTACAACTACAACTACAACTACAACACCTACAACTACAACTACAACAACTACAACTACAACAGCTACAACTACAACAACTACAACTACCTCAACTACACTAAACTACACTGCACTGCACTACAACTACAACTACAATTACAACTGCATCTACACCTACAACTACAACCACAACTACAACTACACTACATTACCACTACACTGCGCTGCCTCCAACCACTTGTCGGTCCATCAGTGGGTTCGCTCTGCCATCCANCTACAACCACAACTACAACTACACTACATTACCACTACACTGCGCTGCCTCCAACCACTTGTCGGTCCATCAGTGGGTTCGCTCTGCCATCCATCATTCGCAGCAACCATTCTTTCCTATAGGTTTCTTATCTTTGAAACTTCCGCCACCGCTTTGTGCAGTACTACTGGTAAATTACCAGATGGTAAGCATAATCATCGAATTTTGTGGGCTGCGCCATCCTTTTCCGACAAAGCAACGTACTTATCCTTCTAATCTCTTCCACGTGACTGTTCAATACCCAGCCCATACCATCATCATTTTTGCCGATGTACAGCCTGCAAATGCAAAAACTTGAGTCACAGAAGGGCTATACGGCCTGCCAAAATGGTGATAAATTGTATAAATTGAGCCTTTTCCATTTTTTTGTGGATTACCGTACCCTCAGGTAATCTAACGTGGCAATTGGAAATCCCCGAACTACATGGAGATTTAGAGCTGGGAACATCATCAAACTAAATGGTGGATCTTCCAGCCAGCTATGTTTAATTACTTTCTGGCAACTAACATAGCTAACATAGCTCTTTTTCAAATCGCCATCACCATATTTTCAATTCGCAAACTATTGGTGTACCAGAAAAAAACCCGTCGTGGCTTTTCAGGTCAGACTTGCAGGTGAGTACAGGGCTTGTAGCCTTATCTCTACAATAGATGCTTGCTGCGAAGGATCCACATACAGGAGATTCACGAGATATTCATGGTCTCTAATGGGATTCAACAAGGGTGATTTGGATTAAATGGGGTTTAATGGGACGTTCATGGACTTTAATGGGATTCAATGAATCAACAGAATGATGGAATATATTCTAGGATCAATCTGGAAAAAATTGAACACGACCTCACGTCGCGACGTCACTGGAATGATTCTTAATAAAGGAAATCATCGCCAAATGGCCTTAGTTCAGGTCAGTGAATTACTATAACTTATCCAGATCAATGGACATTGGTTTATATTTATGCATATATATATATATATGGATTTTTTTGTGTACAGTCTCTACAACGAAACTGCGTCCACTGACCAAAGGATGTGTCAAGATGTGGATCAAGTGGCTGTTTTTGCTAAGCTGGAAGGTGTATATGGGAGTACGTCCCAGCAATCCCCATATTAGTTCATCCATTTGTTTTTGGAGTACTGTATCCCCACATATGTGGGTCACATAATGTCACACAATGTCGCATAATGTCACATAATGTCACATAATGTCACATGCCTGCATGCATGCATGCATGCATGCATGCATGCATCCATGCATCCATGCATACATGCACATGTGTATATGTACTACATATATTGCATGTAGGTGATAACTTTCATACTGAGTGGGATGGTGATTCAACCCCGGCCCCCCAATTTCAGTGACCCCCCGAATCAGAGATGGTCAAGATTCGCCCTTACAGCTGCGGTTGTTGGTGGCTGGCTCTTGTCCCATCGCCATATATATATATATATTATATATATATATTATATATATATATATATACATATATGAGACACCTGCACCCTTGAGGATTCAATTGGCACCTGGCACATCCCAGGACGGGGTGAACCATTGCCACTTGGAGGTCAAAATCTAAGCCACAGATTTTGAACATGCTTGTTCAACGATCTGGGCGTCCACAGCCGTCGACCTAGAACCGAACGCAGCATTCTCCGCACGTGTTGCCAGCGCTCATGGTGGACCAGGATCAACATGCCCGGTGGCCGAAATTCTTTGGTTTTATCGCACGAATCACTTCACCTTTGAATTTTCAAGACGCGACGCAGTTGTCAGTTTACCTGGCAAGCACCTGGTTTTTTGGCGAGCCAAGCTGCGGGGAACATCAAGGCGCATCATGGATTGGAGGCTGAACCCAAGGCAGCAACCTAGCGGTCTGCCAAGAAACAACCAACTTGTGAACCAACCAGCCAGCCAACCAACCAATCAACCAAACAGCCAGCAAGCCGAACAACTTACCGATCGATCAACTGAACAGCCGAACCGATCAATCCATCAATCATTCAATCAGTGCCACCGAACCATCCAGGTTCTAGCGGTTGGGCACCCTTTGGTCCCCACTTCACCCATATGGCCGTGAACCAAAATGGCGCACCGAACAGGATGATTTTGGTTGAGATGTTCAAGCACCCATTTGCGGGATAGGGCATTTGTGCAGGGGCCCAATGCCGAAATCTCCTGGTTTACCATCATTTTCTCAATTCCGTTTGCCGCATGCCCCATTATGATCTATAACACTTTGCAGATGCAGAAAATCATATCCGACAAAAACCAAGAATTAAACTTAACCATTTAGTTGAACAAACAATATTGTATAAAATAGTGGGGTTTATGAGTCACTTTTCATATTCGTTTTTTTTGGTTGCTGCGGGGCAGCATGGGGCAGCCTTCCAGTGAAAGTCAGGGGGGCCCGACAGCGCCGCGACAGCGACGTGGAAAACTCTTTAGCAGGACGGGTGCCCGCCGTAACAGGGGGAGTGGTGACAGTGACCATGCAGCAGGGGGATATCCAACCAGTCGGCTTCACCGTCCAAGAGTGTTGCTGTTTTTTCCCTGTTTTGGGGTTTGACCATGAAGGCATGTATTCCACGACTATGTATATATCTATTGAATTCTGATGTTGTTAAGGCAAAATCAACTTGAAACAACCCCTCACAATTACTCAAAGGTCGTTGTTCTAAGCGACCAACAGATTAATAACCAACTAATCCCCGACGCGAGATGCCCTAACTTTCGTGTGGGTAGCCTCTTTGAGTCCAGTCAGTCGGGATTGCTGGTTTCAAAGATAGCGTTGATGAACTGCACCATGGGCAACGCATCTCGTTGTTCTTGATGTGAGTAAGTGAACCATAGGATTCCCAATCGTTTTCCCGAATTCTGCCTCCCACTGATTCGTGCTGGGACAAAATTGAAACAAAAACATGAATCGTCGCGTGCAGCCCTCCCAATAGAGGCTTGAATCAAACCATTATTGTTGAGGTACCACTACAGCTGTTTCAGTCTTTATTTTGTTAAGTTACATCCTCATGTTTGTAGTGATTTGTTCGTTTTTTTGGGTGTTATCACCTATGAAACGCTCATTTTTGTTGGTGACATCGCATTTTTTTGAGCAACTGTAATTCCACCGCTTTGACATTTTCTACTTCAATTTAATTGAATATTATTGGTCCCATTTTGGTACCTTTTTGGTGCTTCATTATTTTCTTCTGGAGATTACTTGACCCCACCTCGCCAGGTCAGGTAGGTGATCATATTCCGATAATCTCAACTTCCATGGAGGGTTTGAATCGCACACTGCGGTTCAAGGTGTCTTTGTCCACGAAATTATGTGTATGATTGTGTATGTACTTTTTCATTTCTTTCTCCACTGCATCCATTTCCAACTATATTGTTAAACTCCGGTGCATTTTGTTGTTAAAAATCACACTTTGTGGTTCAAAAAACACAATTTAACTACCACAAATATGATTTTCTTTCGAAACAATCCTTTTTTGCCCAACATCTAAACTATCCCTAACCTGAGTGGATTATCATCGAGACGCCTCTATATTTGGTGCTGCATCCCGGGAACCATTGGTAATATCCACCTTATATCCGCAGTCATATGTGGAATATCTTAGATGTTAGATTCATGAACTACTTAGACAATCTATATTATGTATATTGTAGTATTGTAGTTGTGATAGATAGAATGTAATGTATAGATAGGATATTTATAGATTAGACGAGTGGTTTCACAATTTCATATCGTCAGTTAGATGTTAGGTGTTAGATTGTATATACGCATGCATAACTTATATTCCATACATCCCATGGCATATACTTCAGCGGTTCGTAAATGTCCCAATTCAACATCACCCAACAAACATAGGTATTATCTCCGATACTTTTTCAGGTGAAGTTCAAAACCCACCCGAAAGGGTCATTCCCTAGCTGCCAGGTGAGGGTTGTTAGATTTTATAAGAGCTGCCCGCCGCCTCTTCCTCCTCCTCTTCCTCCTCCGCCTCCTCGCCAGCTCCAGATCGCACTGGGCACTGCCAAGCCTCAGCTGCGACTGCCAGATCGGAGAGGGCACTGCCGGACCTCAACCGCGAGCTACAGATCTCACTGGGCACTGCCGGACCTCAACCGCGAGCGCCAGATTGCAGTGGGCGCTGCCGGACCTGAACCGACCTCAACAGCGAGCTCCATATCTCAGTTGGCACTGCCGGACCCTCACCGCCAGGTAGAGTGTCAGAATAGATGTCAGATAGAATGTCACAAAGAATGTCAGAAAGAATGTCAGATAGAATGCCAGATAGAATGTCAGATAGAATGCCAGATAGAATGCCAGATAGAATGTCAGAATATATGTCAGAAAGAATGTCAGAATATATGTGAGATAGAATGCCAGATAGAATGTCAGATAGACGGCCAGATAGAATGCCAGATATAATGTCAGAAAGAATGTCAGAATATATGTCAGAATGAACGCCAGATAGAATGTCAGATAGGCTGCCAGATAGAATATCAGAATAAATGTCAGATAGAATGCCAGAACATATGTCAGATAGCATGCCAGATAGAATGTCAGATAAGATTTCAGATAGAATGCCAGAACAAATGCCAGATAGAATGTCAGATAGAATGCCAGATAGAATGCCAGCAAGACTGTCAGAATATATGTCAGATAGAATGCCAGAACACATGTCAGATAGAATGCCAGATAGAATGTCAGATAGAATGTCAGATAGAATGTCAGATAGAATGTTAAAATAAATGCCTTGAAATGTCATGGTGGGGATCACTCGAAGCAACGTATTTTTTTCCGCTTCTTTAAACTGCAATATTCCGTGATAGACACCGTAGACACATACATAACTTACATTCCATGCACTGTATTCCATGTACTTCAGAGTGGCTTATTACTGAATGAAACTTCTATTCCATGCACTACATGGAGGTTTCCCACTATAGGGGTACCCCCAGCCATCGCCCAATGGTTTGGATTTTCCATGAAATAAATCATCCAACTATTGATGTATCCCCATTTATGGAACCCTCCATACCATATGGGTTTGTCTTCAAATAGGGGATGCCCCCAATGAAATCGCCATCAAAAATGGGGACTTCATGCTGACTAACCAATGGATAGAAAGAGGTACTCGTACAGACAAACCCATATGGGGATAATATCAATGCTATATTACCCATGATAAATGCCATGATTATCCCATGATCATTCCGTTACTTGGGAAATTACCATGATATGGAGTAGTTTACCAATATGGAGGTTTCCGAAGTCATGATCCATTTATAGATGGGATACCCATATGGAGATAAGAGGATATCTCTTCACCTCGGTCGCGCACCGACTTCTCATTTTGACGTCAGGTCTCACTTGGCAGCTCCGGTCCAACCTGCGGGCCCATTTGGACGCGGTACGTTGTGTGACTCGGAGATAGTCAGGTGGCAGGTTGATCTGCGGGGCAGATTTCATGGGAAGATCATAGGTATTTATATAATGGGTATTTAATGGGAATATGATGGGAATATCATGGGAATATGATGGGAATATCATGGGAATAATGGCATATTTACCTATTAGATCCTATTAGAATTCATGGACATGGGAAAATATCTTAAGTAAATTTGGTCACCTCACATCGCGACCGAAGCCTGGAATGATGGGTTGGGGAATCATCCCGAAATGGCCTTAGGTCTGGTCAGTTGAGTGAATTGTTATGATTTACCCAGATTCATTTGGTAAACCCAATAAAAGTCGGTGACATGATGGTGATATGATGGTGATATGATGGTGATATAATGGTACTCACTAGAATGTTTAGGGATATATCACCAACATGAATGTTTTTTGGGACAATGGGGAATAGAATGGCAATATCATGGATATAACAAATACAATATGGTAAACCCAATGCCATGGTCACCATTCCCAATAGAGGTGTATGAAATTGGGGATGCCCCAGTCACTGGGACGATGCAAAAAGACCACAAGACGGTTGGTAAAAGGGATGGTTTATTATTGAATTTACCACATTGAACTAAGGTCAGAACCGCCATAAGTTGGGATGGGCTCCCTCAAAAACTGTAGTTGTATGTAGTTGGCTAGTTATATACCAACGTGTAACTGGAACTGCACCCCCAAGTATACTGGAGATTCAATGTGATATCTATGCGGATACAATAGGATGTAACAGAATGTAACAGATATATCTAGTTAATGGAATTTACTTAAAACATGTAAACATCTCTTACCTCGGGATTGCCCTCTGGTCAGCAAACATGGCGGGCCGCTGCGAAATCCCCGAAGTCAATGAGGGTTTTGATTCAATGGACACATGATGACTGAGATTTTTCCAGCAAGCCACGTTTCATGAAACCAGAAGGTCAAGTGGATGAACCAATAAAAGTTGCGATGAAATTAGGGATTTCACCAGGCAAATGGGGGTTTCGTACGTTTAAAAAAGGTTGAAATTGAACCAGAAGATGGATCAACCTTGGTGATGGCGAGGTTTCATTCGTAAATGGGGAGCTATTGAGCTACTAAGATTTTTCCACCCCTATGGTAGTTGATAAATCTGGTCAAAAGCAATTTTTCTTCGATAGATCCACATTTGGTTGGTGAAAATGCTATTTTGTTCTTGGACAAACCAAATTGTTGCTGCCAAAGAAAGCACCATTTTTGCCGGTGAAACACGCACATTTGCTAGTCTATTCCCAATATTCTTCCAAGAACTGATTTTTTTTATGTTGGTAAAGTCTTCGGAAAATCCCCATTTTTGTTGCTGAACAGAATCCAGAAAATCCATCCGTGTCAGCATCTGGTTGTCCAGCCTCTGAAAATGGATTGCTATCAGTGAAGCCCACCTCATCAGAGGGGGCCGAGACCTGCCGGCATGTTAGCTCTGTCCTCCTCAGTGCAGCTACTAAAACCCAGCAACTGGAAATGTCAATGTGGGGGTTTCCATAGTCATGGGGGTACCCAAAAATGGATGGTTTATTTCATGGAAAATCCTATTAAACTGGATGATTTGGGGGTACCCCCATTTTAGGAAACCCCCATGTGTTCCCAACTAACAATTCATCGATGATACGTATCAAGCTGCACTTGCTTGCCATACTGTGGCTGCCCGTTTGATGATCCCATTGAGCCAATCTAGTGAGTGTCTGCATCTTTGTTGGTGCTGAAAAATCGCAAACTTTGGCTGAAAAAAGCTGGTGAATCACCCATCTTTGCCAGTTTAATCTGTATGTTTGCTTGTCAAGTCCACCTGTTTCTTGGCAAAATTACCATCTTTCATCGAACAACATCAGAACTTCACCGATTGATCACATCGATTTTTTGCCAGATGATTGATCACTGTCACTATAAATCCCATTCAATCACCATTTTCCGATGGTTTTCGGGACAGTTTTCCTATGGTTTGACCGCCATAAGAGCCCCATTTTCCGACAGCTGAACTGTCGAGGTTTGCCTCGACGAGTCCAATTCGGTGCTCTTCTCGAGCGGTGAGGCGCGAGCCATGACCTCCACGAGTGGCTTCCGAATGGAGTTTTTTTTTCATGCTTTCGACCTCAAATAGCCTCTGGTTACCCTCTGGTAAACTAACATAGCTATTGAAAATGGTGGTTTATGGTTGATTTTTCCATTTAACATGTTGATTTTCCATAGTTATGTTAGTTTACCAGAGGGTATTTAGCATAGCCATGGAAGCCATGGCCCATAGAAATAGATGTCTTATGATGATTTACCTATTATCAATAGTGATTTTCCATGGCTACGTTAAAGAACCAGAGGGTATTTGGGTTTGTCTGAAAATGGGGGGTACCCCCAAATGGCATGATAGGAACAATAGTAATAATCCATTGGCATTGGGATGCCCTATTTGCAGAGAAACCCATATGGTGGTTATACATATATGGGGGTTTCCTAAAATGGGGGTACCACTAAATCATCCTTTTTAGTAGTATTTCCCATTATAAACCATCTATTTAGGGTACCCCAATTTTAGGAGACCTCCATATATTTCTTATTTTATGTTACTTTTTTGACCATCACATATATTGGGATAGTTTGCAACTAGTATTAGTGATGGGTTGATTTTTGGGTTTTAGCAATTTTTGTTCAGCATTGAATAAGGGGTTTTAACCATCAAAACATGGGGGGCATAATTGATAATGATGATTGATTGATACTTACGTAGTCGGTCAATATTTGGGGGTTTTCACCATGAAGTGTGATGTTTTAATCGGTCTTCATGGGGATTTAGGCACCCAGAAATATGGGATTTAATACGGCAGAATAGGATATGATTCAAAAAATGCTTGTTGATGGGTTATGAAGGGGGAAGTTTTACCATCAAATCTGGTGTTTCAATGGGGTTTTTAACTTACCATATACAATTCATTGCCAGGATCGCCAGGGCAATGGAAATGGCGTGCTGAAGCTGTGAATGAGAACTTGCACATCTCGGGCTGACAACATAGGCAGCACACAACGGAACACCTGGCGCCCAAACATGTTGCCTTTGATGCGGGTGTGGGCCTCCCGCCTTTCGTGCCTTAATTTTTGGCGCCGGTATGCTGCCCCCTTTCTTTGGGTGGTACCATGCTGGTCTTCAATGTCAATTTCTTCTTACATTGCCCCAACCCTTGGGCGGGCTTCTGCAAGTGGATCTTACAGGACAGATCACTTTCTGAGATGTTCTTAACTGTAAGGCATCATGGGAAGAGAGATCACCATTTGATCCTTGGCGGGCTGAGAACAGGGGTAAAAGACTCTGCCTGGTCAGTTTCTTCGACTTCCACAAATGCCGGCAGGCACACCAGAACCTACAAGGGGATGATTGTGGTGATCCAAGTTGCCTTGCACGGGGTGTCGGCGCCGTCGGAAGTAAAAGGGTTTGATGATAATTGATGGATCAATACGCGGGACAGGGGGTTATGAACCTATCTGGTTTATTGGAGATTACTATATATTATATCCCGTAAGGCCCGTAACAAACAGGATACCTACCAACCAGTATAATGGCATAAATGGCATGGGGCGGGATTTGTTTTTGTTGCTCAAGTGTCTTGTCCACTTGCAACCCAATAATAATACCTTATATATATCCACTCCTCGTTTGAATGGTAGATCCAACCTGAAAAATGACACACAATTGCAAACCTAAGTAGTTTTGAGAATGACTACCCTGCGGTTATTTAACATAGCCATGGAAAATGGCCCATTTATAGATGATTTATGGTGATTTCCCTATCCTTGGGGATGAACATCCATTGACCAGCTATATTAATCTTCACCAGGGGGTCAGGGTTTGACCCATGCATTTATCCAAGGTTTCCCACTGTATAATTCCATTACATCATTATTAATTAGCATTGGAATTCTATCCCATTCATCCACAATATTTTCCTAGTGAAGTCTGATAATCCACCCATTCATCCACCATATTTTTGTATTTTCGATGTTTCCACATAAATCACCATAAATCCACCATATTACCCTTTGGCAATCAAACGTAGCAATGGAACATCCTCCATTTATAGATGATTTTCCCAGCTATTAATCTCCATTTACAGTAGTTCGAGGATTCGCGAGCCAGCCACGTTTGATGACACCGGAGGGTCTATTTCGAGATATATCCATCAACTGTGATCCATGGTATATAACTATTTTCCATCATATTAATCATTTATCCGCCAAATTTTCACCATCAACCCACCATATAAAAATCGTGAACCACTAGTATTCTCACTTTGGGTTCATATTATTTCACGATTACTATGCACTATATCCAGTATAGTCAACTGTATACTCCATTAATCCACCATATCAATCCCCATTCATCCACCATATGAATCCCAAACTAAAATCAATCAACTAAGAATCAACTATGTAGATATAATCATAATCCATGAATCCACTATATTAACCCACCATTACTATGGATTGTAGTTGATTATAGTTGATCAAAAAGTGGATGATTCCACTATTTTTTCAGTCATGAATCCAACATTCTCATGAAAATTCCTTATGATTTCACCATGAATCCTCATTGTCCAATAAATGAAACAGTAATATAAAGTTTGTAATAGTAATCCTCATTTTTCATTACTATGATTACTATATGTCTTAAAATCTGTTTTTTTTAATAATCTTTGGCCATGTCAGCAAGTCTCCAGGACTTGCTGGTGAAAGGATGGGATCTCAGCATCTCCAGGCGCGGGAGATCGGCTTTTGTCAAAAATTCCTGGGAAGACCTGGGAGATTTCGATGGACATACCACAGGATACCCTCTGGTGAACTAACATAGCTATTGAAAATGGCCATTTTTCATGGGAAAATCCACTATAAATGGCCATTTTCAATAGCTATGTTAGTTTACCAGAGGGTAAACATAATAATGAGGGCTCATGATAATGAGTGCTTATCTTATATACCCTCTGGTAATTTTTGACATAGCTATTGAAGATGGCCATCATTGCGCATTGCTGCACCCGTCTGTTGATATCTTTTGTTTTCGCCTGGCGTCATGGCTGTTTCAACTACTCGTCATGAGTATGGTGCATCTGCCACAACTCGTTTGTTGGCTGAGCACCTGCCTAATGATGCCGGCGGAGCGGGGCAGTACTTTGATGGGGGTGCCTACTACTCAGTGGAGCACATGAATCCGCAGGAATTCAGTGCCGGGGCTGTCGTCAATGATCTTGGCCCCTGCGATGGCAATCGTGGCATTCGTCTGCGCCACGTTTTGATTTACGCGGTGATGCTTGGACTGTGGTTCAAGTTTTTCGCCCAGAGTTATGTTAGTGGATTTCAATGGACAGGATAAATGGATTTAATGGTGAATGATGGATTTCAATGGACAATCCATCTTACAGTAGGACTTTGATGGAGACAACTAGAAAAATGGGAACACCCTGGATAACACATGGGAGTTCATGGGAAGACACGAGGAAGAGACCCACTTTCTAGCTGGAAGTTTCTAAAAATAGCACGCCGTTGTGGCGCGAAGCACATTTGGAAGTAAAAAGTGTTAAAAACTTACTGTCTCGGAGCACTTTTGGAAGTTTCGATGTGGAAAAAGTGCGCGGCGTTGTGGCGCGAAGCACATTTGGAAGTAAAAAGTGTAAAAAACTGCTGGCTACGGAGCACTTTTGGAAGTTGAGATGTCGAAAAAGTGCACGGCGTTGTGGCGCGAAGCACATTTGGAAGTAAAAAGTGTTAAAAACTGTCGGTCTCGGAGNGGAGCACTTTTGGAAGTTGAGATGTCGAAAAAGTGCACGGCGTTGTGGCGCGAAGCACATTTGGAAGTAAAAAGTGTTAAAAACTGTCGGTCTCGGAGCGCTTTTGGAAGTTCAGCTGTCGAAAAAGTGCACGGCGCTGTGGCGCGAAGCACATTTGGAAGTAAAAAGTGTTAAAAACTGTCGGTCTCGGAGCACTTTTGGAAGTTCAGCTGTCGAAAAAGTGCACGGCGTTGTGGCGCGAAGCACATTTGGAAGTGAAAGTGTTCAAAACACCACACATTCGGAGCACTTTTGGAAGTTGAGATGTCGAAAAAGTGCACGGCGCTGTGGCGCGAAGCACATTTGGAAGTGAAAATCGTAAAAGCGTGAGGGTCTCGGACCACTTTTTGACGATTCGATGATGATTCGATCTCGAAAAAGTGCACGCTGTTGTGGTGCAAAGCACATTTAAATGTCAAAAGTGTTAAAAACTGAGGGTTTCGGGACGATTTTTGAAGTTTGGATCTGACTACGCCACAACTACAACTACAACTACATTACCACTACAACTACCACTACGACTACAACTACAATTACGACCACAATAACCACAATAACCACTACAACTACAACAGCTACAACTACAACAACTACAACAACAACAACAACAACTACAACAACTACAACTACAGCTACAACTTCAACTGCAACAGCTACAACAGCTACATCAGCTACAACTACAACCACAACAACCACAACAACCACAACAACCACAACAACCACTACAACTACAACCACTACAAGTACAACTACAACTTCAACTACAACCACTACAAGTACAACTACAACTTCAACTACATGACAACTACAGCTACAACGGCTACAAGTACAATCACGATAACCACTACAACAACACTACACTGCACTGCACTACAACTACAACTACACCTACCACAACTACAACTACAGCCACAACTACAACTACAACCACAACTACAACTACAACCACAACTACATCTAGAACTACAACCACAACTACACTACATCACAACAACACTGCGCTGCCTCCAACCACTTGTTGGTCCATCAGTGGGTTCGCTCTGCCATCCATCATTCACAGCAACTCACCTTTCCTATAGTTTGCTATTCCTGAAACTTCCGCCACCGCCTTGTGCGGTANTTCGCTCTGCCATCCATCATTCACAGCAACTCACCTTTCCTATAGTTTGCTATTCCTGAAACTTCCGCCACCGCCTTGTGCGGTACTACTGGTATATATGTATAATGAACACATCATCTATCAATGGGTGATTTCCCATTGCCACGTTTGATTCCCGGAGGCTGATAAATTCGAACGAACTCACTGCCACCGGAATGATGGAGATTGTTCGGGGTAGCCATCCCAAAATGGTGGTGAATTCTTCTGTATAGTTTAGCCAGATTTGTGGCAATTTCAATGGGAAGAATTTTGGTGTGACCGGATTCTTGTTTAAACCAAAATATAAACCAGAACAGATTTCAGTGGTGAAATTAGTGTTGCTGAGGGAAATCCCATAGGAATGATATGGTTGAACTCATGTTGTATCTCTTTCAATTTCTTTTCTTTAACCTTTACTGCTTGATGTTTTCAACTACCCTTCTAATCTAACGTTAGCAATGGAAAATCACAATCTTTGCTCGGCAAATCATCATAAATCATCGAACTCAATGGCGCCTTTTCCATAGGAAACGATTAAATTACCAGAGGGTCTTTGTGATCATCCAGCCTAGCTGGGTGCCAGCAAGCAAGGGCCTGGGGGAAGCACCAAACAGGGAACCAGCCTTGGAGTGGTCATGAAACATCTGATTATAATATAGTATCTAATTTTAATCAATGAAATTTGTTGTAGTATCCTTAATCATAGAGTAGTATCTATGATTAACATATCTATATAGTCCTGTTGTATATCTAATATATATCTATGAGTACAACACTAGATATTGATCCCTATCCTTTTTTTTCATAGATTGTCCGGTCGATCCGGGAACTAGTATAGTAAGCTGTATCAGATTTTATGAAATGGAGTCATTTAAATCCTTTGTAGGTTCGATTATCCGAATTGTTTCCTTTGATGATGTCTCCATGACCAAAAAACACGGCGCTTGGTGATGGTTGGCGATATTGTCACATTTGACAATGCCGCGGAGGCCAGATGACCACGTTGTGTCAATTCAACCAACAAACATATTAAATGGCATATTTTTGTTGGCTGCATCCCATTTTGGCAAACTTCAATCCCAAAGCACTGATTGGGTCAATCTTAGTTAAACCATGTTGAGCCATGCCAAAGCTTGTGAAAACCCCCAGTAACGAATACTATACCCTCTGGTAAACTAACATGACTATGGAAAATCACCATTTTTCATAGGTAAATCAACTGTAAATGGCCATTTTCGATAGCTATGTTAGTTTACCAAAGGGTAGGGATGCCGAAGCGCCAGGTCCGATGGTCGGAACTCCGACATGCCGGACATGGAGCCCTTTGCGACGGTTGGGGAGGGAGTTTTGATGGGAGAATCAACAAAAATGATGGGTTGAACCAACAAGCACCCCTTGGAACAAGGGGGTTTTATGGTTATCAACCCCTTCGCAATGATGAACCTTTCTATTTATGATTCTGCATGTGATTTTAACAGGCAAACATTGTGATTTCACCAACATAAATGTGGATCACACCTGTTTAACCAGTCGAAATGGAGACTTAACCAAGACAAAAATATAGGATTTGATGGTGATTAAACCATTTCACAGAGCATTTGAGCTTCGAATCGCTTGGTGATTCACCCCAGCTAGTATGTGGATGATAACACAAGTTGTATTTGGACTAACCCTACCTATCCCACTAACAACTGGGGTTAAAACCCACTCACTAATTGGGACGATCCATCAAGTACAACAAACTATTTCTATAATTACATTTGTAGTAGTAAGATTACTATTGCATACTATTGCTATCACTCTCATTCTTATCATCATATGAATCATGATTGAATTGTTATTACATATACTGTCATTATAATTATAGCGACGCTATATCATTTATGACTATACATCTATAGCACAACCACCCCCCAAAAACCAGAAACGCTTCGCCCCGCTGATTTTTCATCGTCAGTTGCGTGGCCACAGCGCGGCGGTGCTGTCCTTGGCCTTCCGCGCCCAGGCGGGGTTAACGGCGGCCGAATGATCATGGCGAGTTAGGCAACAGGAAATGGTGGTTTTAATGGTGATTTAACCAGTAATTTGGGATTATAATGGGTTATTAATCAAGAAATTGAGATGAAACTTGGGATTACCCCGATGGCTAGCTTGGGAAATCCCAAAGAAAAATGGAGGTTTTTAACAAGACCATCAAACTACATGGGAGATCTTCTAGCAAACCATGTTGAGCTATCTAGCAAATTTGGGATTATCATGGTTTCTTAGCGGGTTATACGTAACATTTGCTGAGTCCATGATTTTTGTTCTTCGATGATTTGGTCAATTTGGTCCATACTTTCCCATGGGTTAGACCAGCGGTGAATCCCATGTTGTTCCCAGGGTATGCTTTGAGAATGCATAGACGGTACAGATTAAATCCCATGTTTGGCATTGAACATGGGTCCAGAGTTGAGATTAGAGTGGGTTATGAATGGGTTACCCTCCAGTTGCTTGACATAGCTGTGGACAATGGCCAATTTAGTTTGATGATTTACGATAAACCAGGTGATTTTCCATGGCTCTATTGAATTTCCAGAGGGTATACCTGGATTTGGGGCCTTGCGCAGATTTAAAAAACTCAAGATCAACAACTCAAGCAAAGAATTGGGTTTCAACCAACAAAAGTTGCAATTGAACCGAACAAACATGTGGGTTTAGCTTGTAGATAGATTTAATTTAACCAACCATAATATTGATTTAAACTGGCATAGGCAACACCTGATGTATAGATTTGACGATGTAACAAAGATGTGGAGTTATGTGGAGTTAAATTGATTTCGACAACAACACGTTTGTGAATTAACACACAAAAAACTGACATGCAACCAACACCGGGAACTTAACTAGTAGAAATAGAGATTTTACCAAGTTGAAAGAAACAAGTTAGCCAGCAACAATGGAAGTGATATGGGTTAAGGCTCAAAACCTGAATTTGCTGAAGATTTCTTTTTTCAACGTATTTTCCCAATGGGAAATTCATTACATGGGTAATCTATAGGGATATATATGAGAGGTTTCGTAAAATAGCGGTACCCCCAAATCATCCAATTTTATATGGGATTTTCCATTCGTTCCTTAAGTGAATCCAAGAACATGCATCAACATACCATATTTGGAGGGACGAGTCCAGCATGGGTGAGACGACGGGACCTTGGACCTTCTTGGGATTATGGCACGGCATTGCACTAACAGGAGAACTATCCATCATGACAAGCTCAGCTGTAATGAACGGACCCCAAATATACTCAGTCGATTTGCTGATGATCTACCCTCCGGTAATCAAACGTGGCAATTGGAAATCCCCTATAAATGCAGGTTTTAATGGGAAAATCCCCTATAAATGGTGGATTTTCCATTGCCATGTTTGATTACCAGAGGGTATTTTTCAAAATGGTCTTATTGGTTAATCCACCAGAAATTGCGAATCAGCAGTGGGATTTTTCGATACCATTGAGGTCAGGGTTTCTCCAAGGTGAAGTCCCGGGGACTGCATCTTTTGCCTAGGGAATGTGCTGAAAATCATCCAAAAAAAGTGGCCAAAATTAGATACCCCTTTTCAAAGTGGATGGTAACCAGGTAAGAATGAACAGAATTTCTGGTGCAAAAGCGGACTTGAATTTTGACCTATTCCCAGTATGCACAAGGCCTTACTTGTTGTCTAAATAGCTGGTAGATAGCAGGACCGGATCCTCTTCAGCGCCGGTATGGTACGGGGACTCAAGTTTCAGGGCCTCCTGAGGGACTAGGACCATGTCACTGAGCCATGGGGAGCTATGAGGTGAGGGTTTATGAGGGATGTAACTATAGTTGATGGGTTTATAGACCACCTTATAACCGGGTGGACCTCACCCTTTAAGGAGCTACGAATTGAGTTTCCCACAAGATAGCTGGGATGATCGTTGATTCAACCAATGGCTGCGCTCTGGTAGTTAAAAATGTGTGCAAAGAGCCATCAAACATGACCCATTTAGATGATTTATTACCTATTACACAGGGTCATTTCCGTGGATACGTTAGATTGCAGTACCAATGGCTAGCTGGTAGGTTGGGGTTTGGAATCCAAGGATGGAGGGGGTGGGTTAATTTTTCTGGGGTATTCCAGGAATACAGACCCTGAACAGGCAGATACGCTCCGGGAATCAAGAAAAAACCATGGGAAATACCGTATAAATGGAAGATTTTATGGGAAAATCATTGCCATGTTTGATTACCGGAAGCTACCATTTTCATCCATTTTTGAGAATGCATCCACCGACTTCAGGGATTATTTGACCGCGCAGATCAGCGCAAAGCAACACCCACGGAATAACAACGCCTTCCGAAACTCTGGCCATATCTTGTTTTCCAAGGTACCGTCCGTAGCTAGAAGTGCTTGGCCGAAAGGGAGAATACATTTCTTTAGATTCTACACTTGGCCGAAGTAGCTATACTTTCATCGAAATAAGTGGGGTTGAGGAGATTCAGACTGCGAACCTTGGGGAATCCCCGAAAAAGACAAGCTATGGCAGCCGTGGACGTGTATATAGTGAATGCACGTCAAATGAACAAAAACAGTTGATTACCCTCTGGTAAACTAACAGTTTGCTATGGAAATCACCATTTTCCAAAAGGTAAATTATCGAAGTACGTGATCCATTTTCCATAGCAAACTGCTTGTTTCCTGGAGAGTGTCCAACCTTCGTTTGGAGGTTTGAAGACCAAATCCCTGCTAGTTGTCCAGCGAAAATCGCCCCTTCACAAGAGCCCCACTTACCTTTTGGCAATCAAACATGGCAATAGGACCCATCTATTCTATAAATAGAGGTCTTTTTATGAGAACATCAAGTAGAAATGGGTGATTTTCGATTGCCATGTTTGATTACCCTAGGGTATATGGGACCCCAAATGAACAAGATTCCTTTCCAAACCTGTGTTTCTGCGAGGGGGATGTTTGGGGACCGAAGATTTTAATAGCACACATTCTCCTCCAAGTCCAGCTTGAAGTTCCATGCTGGTTTTCATGGTCACATCATACGGTGTCCAGAAATATTGGTGAGCTAAAGAAAGTGCCCAATTCATAAATATGCAGACTACCGTCCGGCTATTTAACATAGCTATGGACAATCACCGTTGTTTATGCACAGGATTTATTAGGTTAATCATCTATCAATGGGCAAGTTTCTATAGCTACGTTAAATTACCAGAGGGTACCGTTTATGCCTGGAAATATCATCATTTTGAGCTTTGACCTGGACACTTCCGTTCATAAGCAACATTTACAACCCATTGCCAGCTGTTTGTCAACCTGGACCAGGGGTGCTCCAAACGATTATAGGCACATGATAGCCACAAAGGGGGACAGTGGTAATTTTAGCTGGGGTGTTGGGAGCAATCCTCTTGACTGGGCTTCTACTTTGCTATCGCTTTTGGTGGTTGCTGTACTTATTAAGTACCTCCCCAAACGAAAAACCCTGGTCTAGTACACATCCAGACATCCAGTGCGAACTGATCAATTATCCAGTTTCATAGTTGTCTCTCAAAACATATGAAATATAAACCTGATATTGTTTGTTATACATCATATTCTATCCCATTTATTCCCATGAATTGGTTCGTGTACACCATCATTCTTGTTAGTCACATACCCCCTGATTCAAGTATCTTATAAGTGGAATCTATAATAAATTGACATTTGAACCAATTTCCAGTTGTGTCACTCATAATGATTAATGGCTTGATATTTTCAATTGATTACATCTCGGTATAAATAAGCTGTGGAGATATAGCATATATAACATTATATAACCAATAAATAGCTTATTTTTACCTAGCGCCTTTTGCAATTTTATGTTGATATAGCAGGCACAACCGTTTTACGGTAGCCCACATCCCACGCGCACATATCGATATGACAGGTATCATATATATATATACATACATTAAAAAACATATGTAAATGTAGAAATGGAAAATCACGATTCTCATAGGTAAATCATCGTAGATTATCTTAACCCAGGGGCCTACATGATAGTTACAGATACTTCCAGCCCATTTAGCTGGTGATTATAGTTTACCTATGGTTATAACTATGGATACTCACCAACTATTGGGATGATCCTCCAAGTAAGTATCTCAAAACAACCGAGGTAAGTGATCAATAGCTGGGCTTGTAAACGGTTATAATCCAATCGAATTAATGGGATTTGATTTGGTAAAACAATCATACACCACCATTTTGGGGATGGTTTATGATTGTTTTACCAAATAAAATCCATTCAAATCCACTTTCCAAACGGAGATACCTAAGATACAGTCCATTCGTTGCCTCTAAGGATGGCTTGATTCGTGCCTGGACGCTGCCTGACGGACGCCTCTGTGAAGGCGACTGGGGCGCTTTTTTGGGTTTGCCATGCGACTGGGGCGGACTTCACGAAAGAATGGTGGACTTCGGCATGAAAAATATCAACGAACCCTAGGGCAAACTAACATAGATGTCCAAGACCCATGATTTCCCCAGGAAAATCATCTAGAAATGATTGATTTTCCACATCGAACTGTTAGTTAACATCAGGGTAACATTACTTCACCAGCAAAATTGGGAGATTTTCACATGATGTAACCCGGAAAGTTCCCAGCGACATATCGTCGCAAGTTGTGATTTTGAAAGTTTAGAGTCAGTGAATTTGGCTGGCAGTGAAGACGCGCATTTCCAGCCTTTGTTGTCGCTTAATTGAAATAAAAACCCTCACAAAGTATCTCAAGCAGAATTTACAGTAAATTCTATCAGCGTAGAGGTTAAGAACATATGACTTGTTACCTGCAACTTTTCACCCAGTCGCTTTGAGACATATCGTCGCAAATTTAAACCTACCTGCATTTAGTTGGTTTCCATAATACGTATGAATTACAGATCACTAAGTAGTAGTCTTGCCTAATCTCTTTCAATGTGTCATTTCTCATCTACTACTTTCTCACCCCACTTCTCTCTTAAGAGGATATGAATCTAAAGATAAAGTGATAGAATATATAGAGGCTATCTTTTCTAAACAAGTGATTGAAATTCTCCACGATACTTCAACAGCAAAATTGGGGACTTTTAAGTAAAAAGAAGAAGACTGGGATCAGGTCAGGGATACTGGTAAAGAGAGGCCTAAACTGTGACTCGATTCGTATCCGATTCATGGCTTGTCTATGTAAATCTTCCAAGTTTGTCACCAACAAAAACAGGTCACATCCAGTATTGGCTAGGGAAGATCTACCGGAAACCCTCATGGGGAAAAATCAATGGTTTACGGTTTCCCCTTAAACTAATCCATTGATAGAAGCAAGATTGGGGATTTAACTAGGTCCACGGCTCACAGCCACCCGTGAGAAAAAGTGTGCATTTGGCATTGAAGGCAATTCTTTTTCTTCGTAATTCCAAGGCGCCGAGCTTTTTCTGCATTTGCAGAGGTTTGAAACACCCCTGACAAGGGGAATAGCGTTTTCACATCTTTTTCCACTGGAATTAGCTCTCCACGTGTGGTTTTCCAATCCCCCCCAACTAAGTTGTTTTTGGAAAAATATGTTTAACCATGATGTTTTTCAAAAGTTTAAGAAGGTGTGATATCAACTTCTTCGGTGACCCCACCAACCCACCCCACCCACCCCGTAGCATGACGTGTGTGCAGAAGTCTAAGAGAACGTAGCAGTAGCGTAGCATGACGTATGTGCAGAAGTCTAAGAGAACCTAGCAGTAGCGTAGCATGACGTGTGTGCAGAAGTCTAAGAGAACGTAGCAGTAGCGTAGCATGACGTATGTGCAGAAGTCTAAGAGAACGTATCAGTTGGGGTAGCATGACGTATGTGCAGAAGTCTAAGAGAACGTAGCAGTAGGGGTAGCATGACGTGTGTGCAGACGTCTAAGAGAACGTAGCAGTAGCGTAGCATGACGTATGTGCAGAAGTCTAAGAGAACGTATCAGTAGGGGTAGCATGACGTATGTGCAGAAGTCTAAGANAGAACGTAGCAGTAGCGTAGCATGACGTATGTGCAGAAGTCTAAGAGAACGTATCAGTAGGGGTAGCATGACGTATGTGCAGAAGTCTAAGAGAACGTAACAGTGGTGGAGCATCACCTCTGTGTTGCAAGGCAAATGGACGNCCCCCACCCCCCACCCAACCCCCCAGATAAGCACGAAACATCACGGGCGTCTATAAGCCGTGGTCCAACTACCTGGGTTATAAACATCAAAAATATGGGATACAAATGATAAATGATGCGAACATGTAGGATTCTGCCACCTGAGAATGAGGGATACCCCAATTTCTTTGAATTTAAACATGGGGAAATTGATAGACCACGGTAAAGTCACAGTGAACTGTCTGCCATTGATTTCGAATCCAAATCCCACGATTTATCAGTGTTCTATATCAATCTATATCATCAAAATTGTCACAAGTTGAGATATCAAACCCATGTAACCTACAGAAAACGCATTTTTTCTGAAACACACCTGTTGTTTTAACCCGCCCAAAGATGGGGCCAGGACAGATGTCGATGAACCTCCCCAAACAGTGACGACCTGGTGACCTGGGTTACAAGGTTGAACTCCTCCTGTCGAATGATGTTTTTTTCTTGGCTAAAAATGATCCATCTTTGATTGGGGGTTTCCTAAAATGGGGGTACCCCAATAGCTGGATGGTTTATTTCATGGAAAATCCGATCTAGAAATGGATGATTTGGGGGTACACCTATTTTAGGCAACCTCCAATTGGAGTTACCAAAATCAGAATGATTGCATTAGTCATTCAACCAGCTGGACATGAGCGTTCTGTGGTGCACCGGGCGGACACGCATGGTCCTCATGCACCAACCTCCGGGGTACAGGTGCTTCTTTTGACCCTTTCCGCACAGTTTTCCACACGCCTTTCAGTCATGGCTGACCGAAGCTGGCAGAGATATTGGGATGCAAAGTTCGCTACATGGACAGCTCCGGCGACGAGCGTATCCTGTATGCGGTGGGCCTCCGTGTTGACGGCTGCTTCAAGAAATCTTCCCGCGGTGCTGTGGAGCGTCTTGAAGCCCACTATGGGACCTTGTTTCTGCGCTGCGAAGTGGCTTGATTCCTAAACTCGAGTGGCCAACTGCAGCAATGCGGGTGTTGCAGCAAGAGCTTCGCTGGGCGTGAAGAGCGCTCCCCTGCAACGATGGCCTAGTTGTGGAGACGGCAAACTCCAGACATTGGACGTGCATACGTACATATACATATACACATACATAGGATCATGCACATACATGAACATTCATACATATATGAACATTCATACATACATGAACATTCATACATACATAACACATATACATATACTGTACATTTACATATACAGATACTTTTGCATCTACATATATACAAACATATGGACACATATGGACACATATGTATACATTTGTATACATGTATATATATATATATATACATATGTATATATATATATATATGTACACAAAAAAGACAGATAGGCAGGTAGGTAGATAAATATATTAGATATGGATTAGATTGCATTGGTTTGGTTTGGATTGGCTTGGCTTGGATTTGATTAGGCTAGACTAGATTAGATCAGATGAGATTAGATTGGATAGGATAGATAGACAGATAGGTAGACGTCTATTGGGAAGTGTCATAATAGCCCATGAGCAGGGAATACCCATCCACGAACCAGTATAGGTAGGGATTGTCCATTGCTATGAATGTTGACCAAACCTGCAAGGGGTGACCCCCATGACATCCGAATGGATGAAAGCCTGTGATTTTCCCTCGGGCTTTGTCCAAAATGGCAGATACCAAAAAACTTCAAGTTGATATCATGGGAAGCTGATGACCCATGAGCGATTTTGGAGTATCGTTTTCTTTTTTTGGACAACTCCATACTAGTGGGGCAATGAACATTAGCAACCTCTACCGTAATTTTCTGTGACCAAGAAGGTCCTCATTCCATCGAAATTGGAGGCTTACAACCGATGGGACACAAAGATTCGGTGTGGTCGCTGCAGCACCATGCCTACTTGCAGGGAATCCCGGTGTCCGGGATCCGGTGTTGGAAAAGTCTAAATCACAATGGTCTACTTGGCTTTAACTTACTTGTGCTTAGCAGGGAATGAAGGAATGGATGGGAATGGGATGATTCTTAATGGTAATTATAGGTCATTCCCTCATTCCCTGCTAAGCACCCCTAAGTTAAATGAATGGAAACTGAAGAATCCTGGTTTGGGGTTAAACATGGGTCCAGAAACGGTTCATGGTGGTCGATCTGCCTCGCACGATGACCTCATCAGAAATGATGCAAGACTGGTTCTTGGAGGCTTTGACACACTGAAATGGGTAGATTGAAACTACACAAATTGGGGAGAAACCCATGTACAGAGTGATAATTGCAGTATACATATATATATATACACATAAATAAATGGATACAATACAATCTCCTCTTTCATAGTAACCGCCCAAAAATGGGACCCCAAATGAAACAATTCAATACGAAACAAACACATTCTGCGGGGGTTGTTAGTTTCTTCATCCAAATCATTGGTCAGTACTCGATTTGTGGTTCTATTGGACAGGTGGGTTGCAGCCCCGGGGGTGCATCCCGGGCATTGTACATGGTTTATAATCCATATACAGTCCAACTGGTGATATTTTCATTAGTCTGGCATTTTTCGAGGCTTATGATCCACTCAGCGAGTTGCACATCCAAGGAATTGGACTTTAATCCTAGTTACCCTGCTTATAACGAGGCTTATAACCCACGGATCCGATTTCCCAGGGTAGTTCACTGAGGCACCCGCGACAAATCCGTGAGGGATTTCCAGCTTTTTTTTTTTGGCCACGACTCAATCCTTGGCGTCAAAGATCCACATTTCCTGCAGATTTTTTCGGGTTGGTTTGAAGGAGATTTTGCAGGAAACGCTGGGGATTCATCATGAATCAGAGGGTTTTACATCAGTGTTCCCTGCAATCCAGTGCTGAATTGCAGGAATCCTGCGATGTTTCGTGCTACTGTGCTTGGGGGTGCAGTTCCATTTCTTTTCACTGGGTCAGTAGCCATAGTATGCCATAGTTTTTGCGGCCCCTTATCCCAACTTATGATACCAAGAACGTTATAGCACACTTGGGTACCCACAAGAAATAACACCAGCTGCGCCCCTCAGCATTTGTCCAATCTTTAACCAGGTTTCTTGCATTATGTACCACATCACACCCTCACAGTGCTGTTAAAACCAATCAAAATCAATCAACACCACTCAAAATCGATTAAAACCAACCAAAACCAAATACCAAATTTTCAAATGTCTGGTGGGTAAAACACAGGCATTTCACCATCCTCTCCCGAATTTCGTCCAACCCAGAAATGGTCCCATTGTCCCCCTAGGCCCTGTATGGCATCAGCGGGTGCCGATGGGCAGATGTGTCTCTGGAACACGGAGGCGGCGGGGCGGATTTGGACCTTGGAGTGGGACTCGCCCGTTTCTGGGGGAAGTCCCATAGCGGGAAGTCACGAATTTTGATGGGGAGATATGGAAGATTTTGATGGAGACGATTGAAATGTTTTTTATTTTGAAAGAATGATATGTATATATATATATAATAATATACATATATTTCCCCCAATTTGGATTGTTTTGATGGGGATCTGATGCCCAAGTAATGGGAATATGATGGGATTTATATATGTACAGCATATGGGTCCTGGGTGATACTAAAAGCGTTTTTTTTCGACATAATTACATATAACATAGATTTTTGGATGTAAGTGTGGGTGATACTCATCACAAGTGGATGATACTTATAATCATGCTTATAATCTTCTGAATCCTTCTTATTTTGATGGGGATCTCATGGGGATCTAAACGGAATATTGTGGTAGATATGTATGTATTTCCAATGATGTCTGAAAAATTGGGGAACATTCTGAGGAGGAACATGATGTTTTAAACTATGTTTTTTTTTTGGGGTATCTAATGTTCAGACAGCCCCAACTGTAACAATATTGAGCGATCATTTTGGGTTCCTGTCCAAAATTAGATGATCTTCCAAGAATGTGTACATATATTCCTATCTGTTAGAGGTATGCTGCACTGTGAAGACACCCAAGTGGTGAAATTTGGTATGCTTCATAATGGGAAACCACCGCATTTTCCAGGACTTCACCCATCCCTCCAAATGTACCCAAAGAAGCTGCACCAACGCGGGGTGATGGTTTATCAATGTTTATCATCATTTTCCCTATGACCCTCCAGTAAATCAACATAGACCCTGAAAATCACCAGCTTTATAGTGAAAACCGATCTTCCAACCTCTGCCAGGGTCTATGTTAAGTTACTGGAGGCTAAACGCTGATTCCTTCCAGTGTATCTGACGAGCTTTGAGGCGCAAGAGACCTCAGACAGTCGCATGCAGGTGCCGGGAGGTTTCCGAAGTCATGCGGTACCCCGAAATTTCATCCGTTTTTGTAGATGGATTTCCAACTTGTAAACCATGAATTTTATGGAAATCCCCCATTTATGGAAAGTCCCCCTCCCATATAAAGTTCTTTTGGGTCCAAATTTGGGATTATCATGGATTACAATGGAGATTATCAACGATATTTGAAGGATAAATCAACTAACGCAGTGCCGCATTCTTTTAGTGAACCAGACCTATATTGGGTTGCAGGGTTTGGCCTCTCTGACAACAAGCTGAGGGTCACCTCGTCAGTGGAGAGTAGCCGTGGTGAGTACGCCGTTCACAGTAGTCCCATAGTGAAGTAAGTTGGTGAGCAACGAAAAGAACTAGGGTTAATGATGGATATTTCAGGATATATCTATAGTCAGATCGGTGAAGCTAAGTCAATTTAAGTGGAGGGGTCCTCTTTGCACTGCTGGTTTTTGAACAGAATTTGCATCAATCATTCAGCGAGTGGAGCATTACCCACAACTCGCCGGTCCAGAATTAGCGAAGTCTGAGCAGGGAAGTCGCTCTATGTTTTTCGGACGGGGAAAGTATATCACTCAGTTGAACTTACCCTCTGGCAATTAAACATACATATTGAAAATACGTATGAAACATGGTGATTTTCAATAGTTAGGTTTCATTTACCAGAGAGTATTGCATTTTGTTCTTACTTACTTTACATGTTGCCTGGCGTTTCAGCATCCTAGAATTGAGTATTGTAGTCGTAGATACCAGATGCTGCGTTCATATAGTGAATTGACCTTTCTTGGTCGATCATCATTTTCCCTTTAAAGGTGCCATAACTTGGGATATACTCCATTTTCAGACCGATTCTCATTCAAAAAATCCGCATGCCCAGTGGGTTGGGCATCAGATCTGGATCGCACTTCCTAAGTGGGCAATAACCACCAGTTATATGCCAGTTAGATGAACATATCACCAGTTATATGAATGAAAAAAATGTGCTATGGTCAAGCTACATGGGATTTTTTTTGTTTATGGTCATCCCTACCGGGAAATCCTGCATGGGTATCGATGGGCCATCCCTTGAGAACCGGATTTTTTTTTAAAATCCAAGTGTTGACTCTGGCAGTCATGGCGATACCCCGGTTGCATCCAGTCGTCATGAACGACCATGTATTGAACTCCATGGTGACTTGGGGTACCCCCATTTTAAGAAACCTCCATATGGGCGAAATTATCATTTAGCTGGAATGCATCCCAGCTGTAGCCCTGTTACAGAGGCTCAGTCGTCGCTGTCAGGCTTCCTTCGTCTTGAAGAGCCCATTGCCGAAAGGCCCCATGGGCGTGGACATGGTTCTTTTTGGGTGGTCTAGCACCATATTTTTGACAATTTTAGAATGATGATGGATGGTCTACCCCCATATGGGGGTTTCCTAAAATGGAGGTACCCAAAAATGGATGGTTTATAATGGAAAATCCTATTAAAATGGATGATTTGGGGGTACCTCTATTTTAGGAACCCCCATATTTTAGGCAATTTTTCATAGGGAGAATGATGATGCCCTACCCCAAAAATTTCGTAGCATCTGTGTCAGCTTGAAGGATGGCACGCCATGAGATTTTCGGTGTATCCAATTTTCCGACAGCTTTCCATCTTCCAAGTGTAACCGGCTCTGGGCGACCCAGTGAAAATGGGAGATAATCAACTACTTGAGCGATAGTTCCGAACTGGGATTGTCTGAAAATATGGTATACCAAGTTGAATAGATTATGAACATTATCCCGGAATTATCCCCATGAAAATGGTAATTTGGAGGGTATACCGGTATACCCCATTTTCAGACCGACCCAACGAGCCAGTAACTGCATGGGGTTAATCATTCAGCAACCTGGGAGTGCCCAAGCGACTTCGCAGGGCTAGTATCGGATGATCCGAAAAGGGCAAGTGGATGAAGATTTAGCGCTCCGGGAACAGAATAATGTGTTATATAGACATATATATATATATATGTATATATAAGTATATATATGTGTGTATATATATATATGTATGTATGTAATGTAATGTAATGTAATGTAATGTAATGTAATGTAATGTAATGTAATCTTATGTTATGTTATGGTATGGTATGGTAAGGTATGGTATGGTATGGTATGGTATGGTATGGTATGTAATGTAATGTAATGTAATGTAATGTAATGTAATGTAATGTATGTTAATGTAATGAATGTATGTATGTAATGTAATGTAATGTAATGTAATGTAATGTAATGTAATGTAATGTAATGTAATGTAATGTAATGTAATGTAATGTAATGTAATGTA
>BGPT01002206.1:0-81507 GCA_003297045.1 Symbiodinium sp. clade C Y103 | reverse complement strand
ATCATCATCATCATCATCATCACCATCACCATCACCATCATCATCATCATCATCATCATCATCATCATCATCATCATCATCATCATCATCATCATCATCTTGATCCTCTGTCCTCATCACCACCAGCAGAATTATTGCCCATGTCATCCATGCGAGTCAAGTTGCCTGCAGCGCATGGTGATTTTTTGGCTCCAACGTGAGCACATCACTGGCATCCTCGTCCGCAGCTGACGGAATGTCTCTGGACCCAGGAATTCATCATCTGCCTCTCCATGATTCCCCTTCTCAGTCACTTAGTTCACTTCAGCAAATCTTAACAATATACGTTTATATGAATATGTGTTTACAGATGTTAACCTTTGTTTACATCCAGATACATCTAAAGCATCCAAAATCATCCAAACTTTATATCCAGATACATCCAAATCCAAATCCAAAGCCAAACCTTGGTGCCACAGTACCACAGTCGTCCTGAAGGGCTTCCGATGCTCGCCCTGCAGCATCCTGCGCGACCATGCGGCGAAGCAAGGCCTGGGAGGTTGAAGACACCTGGGGTCTCCTGGGAGAACACAACTAAGCAAATAAAAATGCTGAAATTTAAATGGTGACGGAAAAAAAAATATGTATTATGTTATATAATCAACATAATGAGAATATACATTGATATATTGATATATAACTGAGGAATCCTCGAGATAAGCATGGAGGAGTCTTGCATCTCTGGGACATTTTTTGGTGGGAAAATCAAGGAGTGAATCACTGTTGCAGAATGTTGCAGAGCACTACTGGTTGAAAGTTCTGCGCTGTTTCTGTCCAGAAAGGGTCACCTCATCCACCGCCTGCCTTAATGTTTGCTGGCTGCTGTTTGAGAACCTTGCGAGACAAGATATCGGAGTGCTTGATTTGATCAAGTCGCAACATCTTGCAAGAGGGATGAGTTTCTCTGTATATGTTTCAATGGAAAGGATTTGAATCATGAAACTCCAACCCTGAAAAGGACATTATAAATCACAAGATGGCGATTCAATGTTGCCATCTCACTGCATCTCACTCCAATACAGTAAAAATATGGAGGTTTTCCACTAAAGTATAAACCATCCAGATATTGGGGTACCCCCATTTATGGAAACCACCATATGCATCATGGCATCACTGAAGATCCGCTGTCCCATGACAGGTTGCGCTCAGCTGCTCAGTGGGCGCCTCTGACGTGTCTCGAACCACTAGCTCGTGCCTCAAAGCATTGTCAAGGCACCGATTTGAACCCACAGATTTCAGCAAAACTGTGTTTCAGTGAGGCATGCGACAAAAAATCAGAAAAAGATGTTGAGCATATTTCAAATTCTATTTTAAAAAAGTTGCTGCGTCGCTGGGCTCATCACTGGCTCATCTGGGCTCTGTACTGCTTGAGTTGCGCAAAGCATGCAGCTCGATTGTTGAGGCCTTGTGATTGCACAAGAGTGCAGCAAAGCGAGTCAGAATTTGACATATTCTACATTCATGTCGCAGATTGTCGCAGTGGCGCTTTCAAGACACAGGAAGCAAGCGCAGCGTCTGAGTGAAGACTCCAACAGATTCCTAAAGTCCTAAAGCTCCCCATTGAAAGATCGGCCTCCATCAATGTTATTATGTTGACAGTCGACCTCAGTCATTTTGAGCCTAACTCTTGCCTATTGCCGGGTTCCATATATTTGACCGTAATCTGAACAAAAACACCTCTGACATCAACTCCCAAGCTGACGCCAAGGCACAGGTTAACGCCAACTCAGAATCCGAAGGGCAACACCTGGGTGGTTTCCAGAGACCAGAACTTGAAGGAATCCCACACATTGATGTCCCAAAGAAACACTAGAATCCAGATGGATCCGAATGGATCTGGATGGATTCGGATTGGATTGATCACAAGATCAACCTTCCTGGCCACCCCAGTAGCCTTCCGTTAGTCTGCACCCAATCGAGCACCTTTGACCCCGATTCGCATCGAAACGTGATGAATTGGCTGGACCGGCAGCATGCCACATGCCTTTAACATGTCCAACGCAAGCTACCCACGACCAGCACTGCATCAGCACCATTTTGTTGCGTGTCCATTGGAAATGACTTCAATTTCAAGCAGGGCTATCTGAAGCAATCAAATGAAAAAGCATGAAAAAACCCCATCCAGATGTGGACTTCTGCTGATGGAACAGGTGGTCCATTGATGTCCGTTCATTTCCATTGCCAGTTGGATGGCTGTCGTCTCATTGCATGTCTACTGAGTCTACTGCTACCAAGACCCGCAGCAAAAGCTCAGGATATCGCAGGATCATGCGTGGTGCAACACATCTGGTCATTCATCAATGCCAAAAGCTGCACTCAGCATGGCCTGGAACTACCAAGACCTAATTGACACACAAGGCGTCCAGATCTCAATGAAGGAGAAGTTGCGGTGGACCACTCCTTGCTTTCCAATTGACAATTTCATTCGGGTATTCAGTATCTACGCGTATCTACGTCGGGATGTATTAATTTGGATATTTTGGATCTTGCAGATTTGGGGTCCCGAGACCAAGTTTGTCACCTTTGGGCTACAAATGATCGACTTGTTAATCATTGCAGATTCGAGATGTCCCGGTATATAACTGTGTTATATGATATAAGAATAGCCGATATCATAAGATAATTCATGATAATTCTGTATGATTAATGTAAATTGAATAAACAATCCAGCAGCAACCGTCCTTTTCAACAGCCCCAACTTCTGCAATATTCTCTGTGGCTCCTCAAAAACTTCTCCAAGGAATGAGTCGAATGGATCAGCCCTACCAGTCAAAATTAAAGTGATCAGCCGGACTTGCATAGAGTGTTTTACACTCGAAGGCTGGCTGTGAAAAACGCGACGCGACATCAGCAAAGCGGCTACTGCGAAGGAGACAGGAGACAGGAAACTGCAATGTGTTTGAATCAGCAAGTGCCTTCGTTGGACTCAATGACACCCACTAAAGGCACTGAGAAGCGATCTTCATTGCTGCATCAAGTTACCAGTTTTTAGCTTATCATTATGTTGACTTGTCTCAAACAAGAAGGTGTTGGCCAACAGCCCCTTTCTAGACCCAGAACCATTTGCAAGATGTCGGACATGGCCATCGGTACAATACTATTCTTGCCTTGCAGTAGATACAGCATGACACAGTTTTGTGGAAGGCAAAACTACAGGAATGATGAAACTGAGCTGCATCGTTGGATGGTTGATGGGTCCCAGGTTGGTGAAAGGTCTCAATGCTCCACGGTACGCTCCGGACTTGCTACAATGTCAGCAGTCCTATCCTATGTGCTTGGTTCATCTTGTTTCCTCATGTCTCCGGCTCTATGGTGGCTCAAAGCCCTTCAGAAAGCCAAGCGCGCACACACCTCATGAGCTACGTTGGCCCAAGTTCACAATCAATGCATGTCAAAACAGGTCAACATGGGTGAGAGCAATTGAGCTTGATAAGTTTGATACATATTGATAATGAATAGATAAATCCTTATGTATATAATATAATTATATATATGGGGTTATACCATGGGGGGGTGGGAACACGGGACACGGGACCATATATATAATAACAGCATATTAATATAGTACATATCATATAACATATAAATATAGAATGTAATATACAAATTCTATCCAATACTTCGTTAAGTGAAGACTTCCTGGAGGGCAATGAAAAGAAATTGGCCTGAGTTGCCCTAGAAGGGGATGACCAGACTTAGTTTGACATGCTGACCTTTTTGATGGTCAACACATCTGCCTAAATGGATCTAAATCGTTGGCCAAGGACAGCTGCCTCGAGCATGGAGCGCCACAATGTGGCCACAGCCACTGCGGATGCTCAACTGTGCTCGGAGCACGAGGATGGCACCTCAGGGATTGCTGATTCGCTGCGCTTTCTGTGCTGCGTATCACTGGCCTGTGGAATGCCTGTAGAACACATCCTCTGGTTTTTCAACAATTTCCCCCTGAACCACAGGTCTTCACCATTCTTCACACATCATTACATCCTTTTCAATGCTCAATAATCGAAGCACCAAAAATGTACCACTCAGAGCCCGGCCTCAAGCGGCGCCAGTGGCTCTGTAGGAACCAAGCCCAACACGCTGCCAATCTCTGCACCACTTTCCTGGAGCTGATGGCCCCCTTTGGATCCCTGTGGATCATCTCTGATGATCTATAATGGTTGGGAACTAACGGTTGGGAGCCAATGGCATTTTGGGACATATCCAACTGCAGTGAAAGGTCTCCAAGAAACGAATTTTGGATCATGAGGGGTTCAAACTGTCCAGCCAGAGTCCCAGTTTTCAATGCATGCCAGGCATCTTTCAAAGTTGAATCTCTCTGTAGGATCCGTTTGCGAAATCCTCAGATCATCCATTTAGAACCCCCCCACATGTCCAGATTGCTAAGAACAGAGGCGCTGGAAAATCTGGAAAGGAACAAGAGTCGAACAAGAGCAAACTTTCAAAACGGGCCAGAAACATCATGTGTCTCCACGAACTGGACAACTGTGATCAACCCCACGGCTCTCCAAGTCCAATTTTCGCTGTTTGATTTGCGCTGTTTGACCTGGGAATATTGTAACCTCTGCTTCGATTGTATTGAGCATTCACGTGTAGTGCGAAGGCTATAATGATGCAAGTTGCGAAGGTCATAGCCTGCTCCTTGATTCTCCAAACCTTCCAGACCCACATTTCTGCAATTGGCCTCACAGCGTGTTGGTGTAACGATGACAAATCTGCGTGTCAAATGCAGGAGCTTGATTTCTCCATGTTGAAAATGTGATGACAAGAAATGCAGCAATGACTGGTAGGATTTCTTCAAAATTTGGCTGCCAAGCCTGCTAGACAATGAAGCCAAGTCGCTATGATGTACTCAGATGCCTGTGTCGTGGTCCAGTCCAAGTCCATGTCTGCTGGAAGAATCTCTCCACAGGGCATTCTCACGAAGATCCGAGTTCGCCTGCAACTCACTGCAAGCTCAAACCAACTGCAATGACATGGACCCACAACGATTTGAGAAGGTGTTTTTAGTGTTTGAACCTTTGTAGTTCATGGTTTGCCGCCTAGGCAAAAGCCTATCCGAGGCTTACCATTCAAAACAGATTCAAAATACCTACTCAAGGCCTACGCAAAGCCCACACCAGCTGGGCAAAAGCCTAGCCTATATATACACGAGACAAATCGAAGTTCAAGTCTTGTATAGATGCATTCATGTTTAAGAGAAATAACGCTGCTCAATTGGTTTTCCAAGCAGTGGAAGATGTCATGATGCCATGGAACACGGCTACACTAGGAAAAAGACGGGGCCATGAAAGCGCACAGCACGGAGTATGAAGTATGATAAGCTGCCTATTGTTTTCTGAGATATTCCAAGGACCAAAGGTTTTGTCACGGTTTTGTCACGGTTTTGTTGACTTGACATGTTCTTCAGCAAATTCACTGAGAAAGCTGCCATCTCCATCCGCCTGGGATTTCGTTTCGGCGTGACCAGCGCCTTCCGAGCAGTTCCAGAAGCGGTGGGAGTCACCTTGGCATCGGCATAAGTCATCGAAATTCCAGCAACAACCACTGCCACAAGAATCTCAACAACCAATCAAAAACGGATCAACAGCAGGTCAACGACGTTGTTGATACTTTGAAGGGTCCAAAACGATCCAGCAACAGCTCAAAAGCCTCTCTGAGAGTTGTTTCTCTGTTGCCCCCATCCCATCCTTCAAGACGCTGCCAAGGTACTAGGAATCCATCTCTACCATCTCGCGGCAACTCAAAGACAAGATCATCTTCGGGGCGCCTCAGCTCCGCGTGCTGGAAAATTGCGTGGATTTGTTTTGTATACGCAGATCATGTTAAATCATGTTGAGTTCAATCACTGTTTTGTCACGATTCTGAAAGTAGTTGGTTTGGAGAAGTTTGGGCCAACGGAAAGTTGTGGAAAGTTACTTCGGAGTCCAAACAAACACTAAAAGTTGAGTGAGAAGATTTATATAATTAATTCAGAATGGCCACCCTAAATCTTCAAGATCGGACCAATATATAGAGAATATTAACATCAAAGTCCATTTTCAACACACATCTGGTTGTACTTTCCTGTTGGTCTTAAAATCCTGCTCGCTGGGATCTCTTCTCCACCCAGCCTTCGACATCGGCAAAACCAGCCCATCTTTCCCTGCGCCGCTCGAAGATTTGGCACCCATAGTTTCAGAGACATGCAGCACTGCAAACTGCTATGTGTTTACATCTACTTACATCTATTTACCATGACAGCCATGAATATCCATGAACAATATAAACATAATATTATACAATATAAATTAGAAGACAAGACCAAACTGATGCTCAACTGACTCAACTTTGTGCTTTTTCGACCATCAGTGCATGTCGAGTTGTAGCCGAGGTGTCAGGTCGACCGACCAGCAGAACCGGTGGATGTGGGTGTGTTCCAATCTCACAGAACCGGTGGAAATCAGGCTCCAACATCCATGAATGATATGAATGTGATTGAGTGTGTGTGTGTGTGTCCCTTTCGACTCGTTTCTACAAGACAATGATGAAGCACAAGGGTTACCGTAAGGTATGCTTGTTGTGGGTCAAAAATGGCAACTCTCCTAACGAATTCTGAGGTTCTGCGGCTACCATCGCTGCAATTTGCTCATGAGATATGCAGAGACTGCCCAAAATGTGCAGCCATCCCAGACCCACCTTGTCTTGCCGCCCGTCGGTCCAACTCTCCCGAGCCCAGAGAAAGTGCAAAGTTGATGAGTGGATAACGGGAGTTTTTAATGAAAGGTTGCAGGCCGTGGAACAAGCCGTGAAACACTCTTTTACATGATTAGCATTCATTAGCTATATTTTACATGAAGCAACCATGTTCAATCATGTGCGAATGATATACAGTAGATGAGTGTTCTTCATCAGAAATGCCTCCTGTTCTCACTTGCAGCAACCTGATTCCTTTTCTGAGCTACCAACTCAAGGGCAGCTGTGTAGTGTTCCGCTGCAGCTGCCCAATCCTCCAAGCCATGAGCTCAATATGCTGACAGGGTAGGGGTGCTAATACAGTAAATCTGTTCTTGAAGTTATGTGGAATTGAATTATGATCAAATCAAACGTTGACCAAACACAATTACAATGGGAGGGCAGTCCCTAGAACTGGCAGAATATCAGAAAGATGAAGTTGATCCACGGAAACTGAAAAAAAACAATACAGTTGACAGTAGCAGGTGGATTTCAACAGAGCACCGCAAGATCGTATCATCGTATCAGCCAGCACATAGCAACATATTGCTTCAATGCATTATTTGACACAGAAGCACTGCGAGCGCGCATCTTGTCATATCGTATCATCGAATACAATCTTTCAATCAAATGGACTTCTCGAACATCAATTCCAAAATCAATGAAAGTATATCAAAATCCATACCTGTTGAATCCCGGATTGTTTTTATATCTCCTCCACCAGCTACCTATCCATCCTATCCCATTGCCTGAGCCCCCCAGTTCTCCTGCTGAGCATATGCTGCGGTGCCCTGGCGTTTCAATTCCTCTGCCTGGGAGGAAAATGGATCACATGATGATCACATGTGTCACCCTGTAAGTGAATGTAAGTGACATATGTAGGACAGTAGTAGTCAGACAACGAGTTGATAGTCGTATATTAGTTTGATATAGTTGGTGTTGGTGTACAAGACAAATGATTGATGGGAATACCATGTAATACCTGGTATGCTGTGGGGAAGCGGGGCGAGTTTCATTGTGCAGTGGGGGGCATATTTGCCATCTGGTTTGACTCCTTGGATCTTGAGGGTTGATTCTATGTAGCTCAGAAACCCTATTCTTGAACAGAGGCCACTGGCTAGAAAGCAATGGTGAAAGTAGATATACGTACACAAAACTGTTCAAACCTCGGGTGAGAAATAACTGTTGAAACATGCAAAAACTGAGGCACTTTTTGTAGTTTATTGATGTATTTGTAAAATCGTCAAGAATACGTGAAGCCTTTCGAATTTAATTTGCAGTATCAAGCGATTATCAAACCTCCGATGAAATGTTTGCCATCCCACAAGCCTGACTGGCATCAGGACCAGCCATTGCAGCAAGCTTCAGCAGCGAAGCACTCTATCTGCTCAGCAGTTAGAACTTGTCGCAGGATTAAGGTGCAGGGCCTGCAAGGCAACCAAATCTAGTGGAATTCAATACTGTGGCAGCCCACCATTTGGGATGATTTTGTCATCCATTAATAGTTAGTCAAACCATGTCAAAACTATCCTTGTAAGCTTTATAATCTCAGCGCAAGCTCTATTCCCAGCAGCGCACTGAAAAAGATTCGCCTTTTGTGGATCCTGTCTCCAGTTCTACGGCTAGATGCGACTGTTTGGCATGCCGGCTGTCTTTCCGTGTCTCTCCGACCTAGTAACCTAGTAAGTATCGAAGCTTGGGCCACAATTCCATGGAATAACAACATGTTGCACTCTCTGCCGTGCGTGTTTCATCATGTTTCAATGGACATGTCATGTCAGGGTCATGTTTGGCAGTCAACTGCCATGTTTGGAGTGCACCCCACCCACCCTCACAGGCACAATTCAAAAGCTCTACTGATGCCTGGATTCATAGAGCATCGCCTTGCTCACCTTCACCCAGAGGTTAAGGAGGTTAGATCTGGCACATGCCAAGCCTGCCAAGCGCTCTCATTTTTTTCTTTGCGCGATGGTGCTGTTTGCACCCACCTGGACTTGTCCCCATTTATGGTACACAGAAAATGCAATCGAGCAGGAAAATTCCGTTGCGCGACTCCGAGTGAAGTTGCACTGCAACTCAAGAATTGTTTTCCTGTGCCGATAGACAAGCATCGCATAATCGTATCCCTTGGCACACGGCACATTGGCGGGATTGGGCAAATTATGCAGGTCCCCTCATCTCTATGAAGCTGTTCTCCTGCAGATTGAGCGCAAGGCAGAACTGCGAGCTGTGCAATTGTCTTCATGTATATGTGATAAAATGAAAGCCTTGAAAGATCTGAGATTGAATGAGAATGCTCTTGTCTGATTTCCGTATTCAGTGAAATCTTTTCCAATGACTCGAGGACATTGAAAAGATACATGTTGACCTGTCCTTACACATCATCGCACCATTGCACTTTAGTTCCTTCCAAGATCCAGCCTGCAGACACAACCCAGAACAATCACCTTCTGTTACTTGCTGTGATGTGCAATGACATGAAAGCAGAACCGAATGCAACCGATTGCACAACGCATCCTCTAATGCCTCTATCCTACTTATACTACTTGGTGTCAACACACGTAAACTGGCTGCGTCTGCCGACTTCTCACATGTTCTTCACTCAAATTGGGATGCAAGGTCAAGAATCCAGTGAAAGCAAAACAGATAAAACAGCTTGTCGCATCCAATCTCATTTCTGTGACTTGTCCACTGCCTCCACTCACATCACCACCGCCAGCTCCACTTCCCTGTCGTCTCATCGCCAGAACATGAAACCTCAGTGCTGCAGGGTGATGCGGAGTGATTTTGCAGTCGCAGAACTGGACAGGATACCATGGGGATGCCATGGGGAAGCGATGGAGATCAACAAAATGTTCTCCATGTTATCCTTTTTGCGGTCCATCATATATGATTACGCAAGTCTGCGGCACGTTTCCAATGACATCTTGGAGCTGTCCGAAAGGTGGTCACCAATCACTCGAAAACCCTCAGTTGAAAGGATCCGCTGACACACGCATTATCACAAAAGCTGAACTTCCAAAGCAACATTTCAAAACATGAATGTTTGATGTACAAGAATTGGGGTCCAATCAAGAAACAATAGGACACAGTAGGAGTATAGAGATTATAGAGTAATGGTGATCCAGAGTATCAATAACTAACGCTTCCGAGACCCTGGCTGTCCTTCCGGTAGCTCCTTAAAGAGTCCGATCAGTCTCTCCTTCGCCACAAGGACTCCATGAAACCGTTGGATTGGAGTCCCATCACTTTCCTGCTGTCTATCCAACATGGCGTCCTGGAATTTGCGGTTCTGGGTCTCGTCAAGTGCTGCTTGACCTTGGACTTAGTGAGGTGCCCGAGACTGGAGCAAAAGCCCTAGCTGACATGGTTTTCGAACAAAAATCATAGCAACTGTATAATACATTCTTGAGAAAAAACTCGTGCAGTATTATATACTTCAGACTTGTCTTTTGACGTGGCGATTCTTGTGGTGATGTGCGCACAGATTCGCATTGCTGAAGGGTGCTGACCTGGACGCATGCCAAAGAGTTCTTCTTTCGTTTCAAATAGCACCACCTGAGCAGCTGGCGGTATCGGGGCAATCCTTTTGCTTTTGTTCAAACTCGATGTGTGTTATAGTGTGAGCATTTACAGATTGAAAGTGAGTCCAAAAGAACTGTATCCACTCCTATAGTGTTTCACACGGTTTTTCTATGTTTCGCCGCTGAGAACCAAGGCCAGCACCAAGGTATCCGAGTTGCGGGGATCGGAAAGTTGAAGGAATCCCTGCCGCTGGAAGGTCTGGACATCTTGAAGCTTCCTAGCTCTGAGTACAGAAAAGATTTGTTTCTACACTCACAAGATTCTACTTTCAAGCTCTTCCGCGTAAGAACAGAGTAAACTTCAAGTTTTGAAAGACAGTTGTCAGATTTTGCAGAACTACGAAAGAATCTTGGTGGTCAATCTGCTTCACTGCTGGCATACCACGGTGCAATGGTCATGGAGGTACTATACAATACCAATATGTGCGCAAAAATACGTTGCACATTGCGGCAAACAACGGAAAGCTGGTGCTTAAGATCAAGTTCTTGCTTTCGACAGGTTTTTTGAAGGGCCCCAAAACCAAGCAATAATAGACTTTCCTTGAGACAGAACGCAAGCAAAAGAATGACAGGATGCAAACAAATAGCCATAGATTGCAACAGCCATGAAAGCGATAGGAAAAAAAATCGGAGCAAACCATTTTCTTGGTCCTGAGCAGCAAAACAGCTGCCAGGATGTCTATGTTTTATGTCCAACGTTCCCAACACTTTGTCCTGTCCAAACAAAAAGCATAACAAGAACAATAACGATGATCATCATCATCATGATCATCATCATCATCATCATCATCATCATGATCATCATCATCATCATCATCATCATCACCATCATCATCATCATCATCATCATTATCCTCATCCTCATCCTCATCGTCATCGTCATCGTCAACATCAACATCATCATCATCATCATCATCATCATCATCATCATCATCATCATCATCATCATCATCATCATCATCATCATCATCATCATCATCGACGACTGACATCCCTATCATCCCTATCATCCCTATCATCCCTATCATCCCTATCATCCCTATCATCCTCATCATCCCATATCATCCTATTCTCATACTGCTTGAGATTGTTTCCTGCTTTGACAATTCTCAGCAGGCTTTGTCTCAGCGCAACAAACAAGACGCTGCCTGATACTTCCAGACTGGAATCGTGTGTCCGCAAGGCATCTGATTCTCACTTCGCACCTGAACCCAGTCCACCGCACAGTGTTGCAATGGAACAGTTCAATTTGACACTGGTTGCTTTTTCGAAGCCTGGTGCTCCAGCATGTGAGGCAACAGAAATTAAGGCATATCTTCTTATGTAATGTGCTTTTGACCTGCAACTTGCACGCTGAAAATTATTTGCTGGGAAGCAGTTCAAGGATTCAAGCATTTAAGGAAGTATCTAGGCACAGGACAATCCTTCTACTGTGCTCCAGAACAAAGTACGAGTAGCATGACAGAGTGGAGTGGAGGTGTTCCCTTGCTAGCACCGCTTGTGTCCACCACGACACCCTGACCTGCTGCTGTTTCACGCTGAGGGGAAAATCCGCTGCTTGTACTTGGTCTGGAAGTTGAGTATTTCGCCGTGTGCGGATCAAGATCCCGTCTTCCTGCGATTGGACCAGCACCCCGAATCTGACCCGGCAACACAACTCCCTCCGTCCTCACTCCAGCGGCTGACTTCATCCGGCCAATTCGGAGTGAAAGGAATCGTTGCCTTTTCCACAGCGACCTTGCACATCTGGGCAGAGTCAAAAGCACAGACAGCCACGTCAAATTAGAAAAGTATATGAAAAGTACTCAATCCGAGGCATCTTCGGCCTTTGGCCTTGCTGAACATTTTGGACAAGAAATCCTTGCTCATCATTGCTCATCTTCTGTTGAGTCCGATCTAATGGTCTCAGAGTCCATGCCCCGTGCCTCTCTGCGACGTCGGGATCGCGGTGGCTCACCTCTACAGCCAGGTGTGCCAGCCATAAAATCATCCGTCTATAGGATATCAATAGAATTATCGGAATTTCACATATCATTAAGATATACAAAGGCCAAAGTTGCCGTCAAATAGGATAAATAGGGCACTTCTGGGCCAATGTTGAATATTGAGACACGATCACATGCTGGATATTGTCGATAAAAACATATAAAAACCATTGTGCTTCATGTTGACTGTACGGAAAATTAAGCTAGGAAGGCTATTCCAAACAGACACTCTTGCGGAAGTATACCACAAGTGAAACGTCTGCAACACCTCCAGAAGTACTTCAGCTGTGGTATTCTGTGCCTTTTTACATTGGCAACATTGGCGTAACAATAGGACAGCCTGCAACTTTATGTCCAAACTATCTCCGTGCTTGCAATCCAAATTCTTCGTCTCATGCACTCACTCATTTATTTAGAGGTTTTGTGAACATTCTGAACTAACAGAGGCAAGAAGTATGACACACTGCCAAACATGCGCCATGTGATTCCCCAAGAATAACCTTCGCAGCACATCAACGAATTTGAAGCCCCGTCTAAGGGTCTCTCCACAAGTGCAACAAACTTCCCAATCATAGTGATTGCAAGCTTGGCTGAATCGATTTCAGACGATCTCAACACCTTGTTCATTGAGAACTCCCAAAAAGCAACCAGCATTTCGAGGAAAAATTCAGCTTCTGACCTGCTTTAACACGTCGTCCCTCTTCGCAGCTGAATCGACTTCCACAGGTTCGACATGTCACAGAGATCAGGTCCTGATCTGAAGGCGTCTGGCAAAGGTTCGACCGATGTCCAACTGATCGCTGTGAGTTTGCTTCAGCTTCAGCTTTCCAACATGAACAATGATGAAGATTGGCAAATGGGGAAAGGTGATGAAACAGGAATATCTGGAAAGATTGGAAAGATTGGAAAGATTGGAAAGTGTCGAATCCAAAACCTGGCGGCCATCTGTCATGACATTGTCCTCCCGTGTTTCCAATATGCAACAAACTCGGTATGTTTGATGTATTCGAATGTGTGCCAAGTCTATCCAAGTACCTTCTATTCCAATTAGTGTTTGTGTATTTCATGCTGTGGAACTGAATGAAAGTGATTAAAACATGTTCCCTACAACCCCTTGGTTCGCCCACCCACATCATCTCGTCACCGCAGACGCCCAGGATGGTCCGAGTACCAGTGGATTTGTCACTGGTGGAATCAGGCAGGCTTAACCCCGACTGACCGACAGCCATGGGAACGGTGAACGCGATCGAAGTTGAATGCACGTCAAGCGAGGACACAGGGCAATGGAAGGATGTTCTTAAGAAGTTTCAGAAGGGTCTATTTAGGGTTCGTTCAGGGTTTGTTTAGGGTTTCTTCAGTGTTTATTGAGGGTTGTTTTGGTGTTTATTTAGGGTGTGTTTAGGCAAACAAATCCCAAATAAACACCTCTGCCTGGTTTTCGGTGGGGGAGACAACAAATATGTTGATTGTTGCATTAACTTCAACTTATCTTTAAATCCGCCCCCCCCCTCTGAACAAATATGTTGATTGCTGTATTAACTTCAACTTATTTTAAATCCGCTACCCCCTCTGAACCAATATGTTGATTGTTGCATTAACTTCAACTTATCTTTAAATCCGCCACCCCCTCTGAACCAATATGTTGATTGTTCCATTAACTTCAACTGATCTTTAAATCCGCCACCCCCTCTGAACAAATATGCTGATTGTTGCATTAACTTCAACTTATCTTTAAATCCGCCACCCCCTCTGAACAAATATGTTGATTGTTCCATTAACTTCAACTTATCTTTCAATCCGCCACCCCCTCTGAACAAATATGTTGATTGTTGCATTAACTTCAACTTATCTTTCAATCCGCCACCCCCTCTGAACAAATATGTTGATTGTTGCATTAACTTCAACTTATCTTTAAATCCGCCACCCCCTCTGAACAAATATGTTGATTGTTGCATTAACTTCAACTTATCTTTAAATCCGCCACCCCCTCTGAACAAATATGTTGATTGTTGTATTAACTTCAACTTATTTTTAAATCCGCTACCCCCTCTGAACAAATATGTTGATTGTTGCATTAACTTCAACTTATCTTTAAATCCCCGCAAGTCAATGNATTAACTTCAACTTATTTTTAAATCCGCTACCCCCTCTGAACAAATATGTTGATTGTTGCATTAACTTCAACTTATCTTTAAATCCCCGCAAGTCAATGCTTTCAATGAAGTATTGAAGAAACCGCAGCCGTTACTTAGGGAAGACTACCGCTACTTATTTCTAGAAGATAATATCAACATCCACACATGATATCAATATCTTCACTTGTCAGGTATATATTTGATTTTGAACAAAATAGCCTTCCCTGCAGGAGGATCACCTACGCTGTCAACTGGACTGGCCGTAGCTCTTGGGAGCAAGCACAAGTGCGGCCACCTACCAGCGCAGCACTCCAGCACGTGAATCGATCTGGTGCCTTGGGAGCCTTTCCTACAACTCCGACCAAGACTGACAAATCTACTCAGACGGATTATAGTTGGTTGCACGAGTCACTTGGACGAGAAAGGTTCTGGTTCTTCAAAAAAACTTGTTCCCTCAACTAGCGGAAATTGCCCCACGCATCACTCTACGACTTCATGTAACAAACAAATCTTCATACTATGTTATATAGCTTTTAAGATATTCTGGGATGATATATGATACCTATACTAACGGTACATAGACAACCGCACTGGGTGCATACACCTCTGCGGAAATACTTTGAAACAAAATCGTTTCCCTCCAGCCTCCTGCCGTGTTCAGGTCATCAGAGAAGAAGAGACGCGTTGACAGGAGTCGCTTCCGCTGGTGACATGCCCAAGCTTGAAACCAAGAGGAAGCTGAAGCCGGCTCAGCCCACCAAAAAGTTTGCCCTCAAGAAAGCTGAGAATAGGCGTTTCCGCACACGCCACGGACTGGCTTACAGTGGCAAGAACACGCCGCGGCAAAGATTGGGTACCTACTTGCGAGACATCCAGCAACCGGCCTATGCAGAGATAGTAAGCAAGTCCCAATCTGCCGCGAAGAAGTTTTTGCAGCAGCATGGAGCCATTCTGGCCAAGGAAACGGGATCAGTTTTTCATTGCTGGGAGTGTTCCAGTGCCATTACTGCCAAGACAGCTTGGCGCTGTCAAAACAAGGCTTGTGCTGTACGGGCACGATTCACAAACCCAACCCTGTCCTACAGTCCGTTGTTTCATAGTGCAGCAGCAGGGCACGAAGTGGATTTTGCTACGTTTCTGAGGGCCTGCTACCTTATTGGTTGCAAAATCTCAAACGATTCAGCTGCACACCTGGCAAGACAACCAGAGCAAACCCTCCGCTCTTGCCAGCACAAGATCAATGACCTTTACCCCAGACTCAAGCTGATTCTATCATGGCAAAATGCCATAGATAATGAGACGATCCATTTCGACAACGAATTCGTGGAAGTCGACTCTGGTCGGTTCGGTGTCAAGAAGGGAAAGGGATTTGCAAAGAATCTTGGCAGAACCATGGTACTCATAGGGCGCTTCGCGAGGAAGAACTGGATGGCACGGGGGCTGCCAAACCGTAGCGGCTCTTCTGGCAGAACAGGTCCTGAGACCAAAGCAGAAGTGACCCCCACGATCCAACAAAAGTTGGGCCTGGAGCAGGCAGCTTCTTTTGGCAAGATCTTCCAATGGATACCTTGACTCAAGCGCAGGTGTTTTGATTGCACAAAGATTTATGATAACTATAGGGCCTTTAAGGTGCCAACATTGAATCACCTTTTTTCAATCTTCATCACTGAATACTTGAAAGAAATTACAATTGATCAACCATGATTTAAGTTTCCTGACAAGGAAAAGGTCCTCCAGGACTACAAGCTCTACATGCCGAAGCTCAAGATTAATGATTTGCAGCAGTACCCTTCAAACAACCGGGGGAGGGGTGAAACCTGCGATGGGAGTCTCCCAACCCTGACGACGAATAGCTCCAGGATTTTTTCCCAGGACCTTTCACTGGCCAACATTTGTCTCATTTGACATTCCCTATGCAATGTTTATTAAACATTAATACCATCATATCGGCGCCACACTATTGTATGGGGTTCTTTTAGCAAAGGGTACTAACTAGCTTGGATTCAAAAAGCTATTTTGTGATCATGTCTATGTCACTCAACCAGTCATAGAGATGCCATTCTGATGCCACCATACTGTCAAATATGTTTCCCACCAATCCTGCAGGAGAAACACCGCTTCTTGACGGGCAACGAAATGCTGGCAAGCCAGCTGATTCCCACAAATGCCAGGCATGCATCAATTTGTGGTGCTCCTATGCTCGAGGTTGGTGATTCTGGGTTGAACAAAGGCAAGGCAGCCGGAAACACCATGAGCACCCCATGCGTGGGTGCCATCATGCTCATAGCAGCAATGGCGCTTGAACTGCGCTAAAATTCAGATTGTTTAGATTCCTGCATGATGATCTAATGAAATGTCGCTAGACTCAAGATGGAAAAAGTTGATATGCAATGGGGTTGTTGCTGAACAAACTCAGGATCCATCTTTCGCACTTCATCAAGAACACAAAATTAAACTTGGAATCAAACTGATCAGCCGCATAAGGCTCAATTGGTTTGTCCTTGGCCTAGAAAGGTTGGCCAGGATGGGAAAGCGAGCCATACCTGATGGCGACGCGGGTCCCAGCAAGGCAGCACGGCGTGCCAACCCATGGGCGGAAAGGGTCTATGAAACTGCAAAGAGACTAGGTTACTGAATAAGCATCTCTGAGATACTCTGATGTTCTTTGGTGTTTGATTGTTGGTCGAGTTTCAAACATATCTGTTGATCTCAGGAGTGCATTCAAAGATGGTGGTGCACATCCCGTTCAAAGCTTGCTGTTGATGTTGACGAATGAGTTCCAGGACTTTGTTCCACTTCAAACATGGCTTCAAGAACTGATACCAGACTTCCCTTGCCCGGCATCCTCCAAGTATCCAGTTTCTAGTCTTAAAACGTATCAACCAGTCTCAAGTCTCAATGAAAAAACCAAATTGTGGGCTGCTTCTCTGAGGCTTCAGCAAAGGAGATTGTGGACATCCCGGTGCTGTCGTTCAACTTCACCCGTCCTGCGGATGGCTTGCCAATTTTTTCGGGCTGGCTCTATACCCTGAAGTCCATAGTGTTTGAAGGGTATGAGAACTTCAGGGGCACCATAGAAGTGAAAGATCACGCAAACCCAGCACCTTGGGGATCTAGCCTGGACTTTAAGGTTGTGCAACCTGTAAGGGGCTTAGGACGGTTGTCCGTGATCCTTTGGGTCATTTGCCACACGTTCTACCACCGAGAGTCACTGAGTGAAGCTGACAGAGATCTCTTTGTCAGGTCTGGTGTATTCAAATCCAGAGCTGGGAATTTCAAGTTGAAGGGCTTCGAAAGGACCCCAAAATATTATGGAAATGTGGCCAAAAAACCCAAAATACTTCAAAGGGTCGTCTTGAGAACTCCAAAAACATGACATTTTTTACGTGATGGTTCTGGTGGAACCATCGTCTTGGAGAGTTTGAAACCAGACCCCAAAGTAAACCCCAAAATATCTTCAAGATATTTTGGGAACCAATTCCTATTAAATTAATATTTTGGGATATGACTCTTGATATTTTGGGGAAGCTCATCAATATTTTGGGAGCCATAAACCCAACATCTAACGATGTCCCCAAGGTGATGGTTCCACCAGAATCGTCGTCTAAATTTTTTGAGAATTTACGATCCCCCAAGGTGATGCTTTTATCTATTTTGGGTTTTAGTGATGATTTTTTGTTGAGATTTTGATTCGATTTGGCAGCCTGCCCCGGCCCAACAGGTGGCTCGAAACGGTCCAGGTCATCAAGGTGAAGGTTGTTGAGGCCTCATCGTCGGAATGTTTGTGGCGCAGGCTTCAGCTGAATGATGAACAGGCAGAACGTCAGAAGAAGAATTGTCTTCAAAAAGCCATGACGTTTGACACCAGGGCCAAAGAGATGATGTTGCAGGACAGGTCATAATTACAACAGTATCTAGTAGCTAGCAGTGGGCCTACTCATATGTTTTAATTCAACTCTTGGGGCTCCCCAGTCCAGGATCCAACAATCTACAGTGGGAACTACAAGCTGGCTTTTCTCAAAGCGATTGAGGAATTCAATGGCTATGGTTTGGCACGACATAGCAACCGGGTTTTCATCGACAACAATGCAGCCCTGCACTTGTTCGCTTTCCGGGTTTCTTGATAATGTTTTAATGTTGAAACCTGTTGAGCCCTGAGATATGTTAATTGAACATCCTAAGATCACGAACCAAATTTCTCACCCTCCTTTCTGGGCTTTCCCGCTCAGGTTGGTGTCTCTGAAAAAGTTTGGGAACTCCTGGAGCTTCATTTGCACACCCACAAGTTCGAGACATCAGGCGTGGTGTGTTCTCAAGTATTCTGAATTCTGAATAGTAAGTGGAAAGAAAAACTGGTTTCTTTTTATGCATGTTCTTGGACCCACCCCTTCCTACCATTCTTCCCTGCAGCCTTCACGAATGTGCTCTTACTAAGCGAACGATGGATGCTGGGCGGAACGTCCCAAGACCCAGCTGCCAAAAATCTTCACAACTGGCATCAAGTGTTGAAAGTTGATGAGAAGAAACAATTGCTTTTCATTCACCGGGTGTTGCTGCTGCATGAAGTGGCTTCCAAGAAGGGGGGGCCAGGTCGAGCAAGTTCCAATAGGCTTAGTTTGGCTGATTGGACCCTGGAATGTGATCGGGCTTGTGTTGTGGGTCACATCCTGCAAGAATTGGAAGCGGCAAGTGATCCTATGGGGGCTCCTGCTGTAACGGCAGAGATCATTGACTCCATCGCACTTCGTGCGGTGGAAGGGACCTTTGGCTAAACTTGGTCAACCACTGCCTGCCTACTCAAAGCACACTTAGTTGACAGTTCAAGTCTTTCTTCTGGGTGGTGGTGACAGGTAGTGATGAAACACACTGGTAGCTTCGATAATAAGCATGTCTTTCAACATCTTTCAGCCAAATTTCAAATGATTTCTTGCTGGACACTGGCTTTTCAAACCCTTTCAGTTGTTTCTTGATCTGTACTTTCCTGAGACTTTGGATTCTAGATACCTGGTCATGATGGTCATGCAACTGGTCAAATGCTGCCCGTTGCTCAGGGACTTCGTGACAGAAGCTGATGAAGCACTTGCCTGCATGGAGCCTACATGGAAAGCAGAGAGCTCTTCCATTTTCACTGATCACATGCCAAAGCCAGTTGACAAAACAAAGGACAAGGTTGCAGCGGCTGATGAAAAGGTGTCCATTCTCAACATGGATGCTAGGAAGGCCCAATTTGATGCGGACACGCTTGCACTTGCACGTGACATTGCACAGATTGGGGCCATCTACAAAGAGGTGACAAAGTCAGAGAACGCACGAAGGGTTGAAAAGGTTGTGCACTTGAAGGCACAAAACGTCATAGGCGCTTCAATTGTCTCGGACTTTATGGCAAACAATTTGGCAATGGTTTCTGGGGTGATCAAAGATCAAATGGCAGCCATTGACAGGGTCTGGGGTCCAAAACAATTTCTTCGAAACAGCATGATTTTAATCATGAATCCCTTTTTTGGAAAAACATCCCCAGCTTATTGATTTCTTATCCCATTGGTTTCTGCCTATTACCCTGCAGTTTCTCATGCGCTACCCGGAGTTGCCCACCATCGTATGGTGTGACATGATGAAATGTGGACGATGCTCAATGGCAGACATTGATGAGACTGCAACACTGATCTCCCATGTCCTTCACAAACGCCCCAAAGGCGTAGCCATCGTCATCGCCCCATACCTGGTGTCCGAGAAGCACGCTGGCTACAGAGGGCAGCTGAGGACTGAGCCAGTGCAGGGACATGTCAGGAAACAAACACAAAGAAACTCAGTTAGCATTCAAATTCAACATTTTCGAATTTCTTCATTACATTCCATGTCCGTGCAGGAGCTGGGAAGACAAGATGGATGCTAAGGGTCTCGTTAGTCAGTCGGTGTCAGTCCGTTGCGCAACCCCGCCCGCAAAGCGGCGGGTTCCGATCCAATTTGATGCATGGGTCGTGATGTCACTTAGCTGGTATCAGCTCCTACTAGTAGTTGTGATGTTGCTTGTTGAATCTGCATACAAAATCAAAATCAAGTAGCTAGCAGGTGCCATGCATTTCAATCCGCAAAGGTCTGACAAGCACATCGAGGAGAACCCTTTCCAAGCATGCCAGTTGATGCTCGACAGGCTGGTTTTTTTTGCAATACATGATCAACAATAAGTCAAAGTTGCGCTTGTCCCAGCACTGCAAGTAAAACAATTTGGAGATCATGCCATCAGTCCATCCTGCCTGCGGCAATCAGTTTCTTGCTCAGGGCCACTCGTCAGGATGTCCCTTGGCAAGCAGAGGCAAATTACATCGTGCCCAGTGCTGAGAAAGATGGTGTGCCACATGCATCGGAAGGCATGAGGACCCACAGTGGCATTCTCTATTTATGCCATCACCACTAAAAAATAAACGCCACCACTAAGGGCCCAAAATATGAACAGATCCATTACACAACAAAGATGTTTATTTGGTATTTGGGGGATGGGATCTGAATGTCTGAGCGTGGAACTCTCACATTGAATGTGTCACATTTTCAAGCCATCAGAAAAAATGATTTCAATTTACTTGCTGTACTTTCCATCCAGGAGTTTGAGCGACGTTCAAGAATCGGCTCAGTTTTTGGCCGGGGACCAATTGCCGAACGTTTTGATTGCGGGTCTTATCAACAAGTCCAAACTGGAGAGTGTCACAACCCTTGGACTGATCAACTTGACCCCCTATGATGCGTGGGTGGAAAAGTTTGTCAAACGTGGCTTGAACACTGTCAATTTCAAGGGTTTGAGTTTGACGAAGAATCTCAACACGGCACAGTTTGTGGAAAAGACCATCGCATTGGAACTTCTCCAGGACACAGTTGTCAAAACCAAACATACTACACACTTAGCATGTTAAATGCAGGCAACATACTGGTGTATATCAATAAATTAAACTTGAATCCAAACATCGCTCTGCAATCTACAGGAATGGAAGAATGGGAGCACAAGCCGATTTGGGAATGTGCGAGCCTATGAGCCAAACCCGCCACCCCCGCCAGCTGGAGAACGAGATGGTTTCGATCCTGAACTCTTCCCCTTAAAGATTGTGAAGCTAGATTTCGATCTCAACCCTTCCAAGCGTGGTTGGGACAGGTTCAAACTCAGCATACCAGCTGGAGTAAGGAGTCGGCATTTAGATGATCCTGTTTACGGCCCCGATTGGAGTGAGATTCTTCGAGACTTTGACGACAAGCCCATTGGTCATGACTTGTGTATACTTGGTTATCTGTGGTGATGATTGTTAAAAACACTTCTTCGAATCTTTACTGTGAATCCCCATGCCAGTAGCCCCAATTGGACTTCCCAGCTTAGGTATGGAAAACGTCAGGCTGCTGAGCTTCAGGCTGCACTCATTGCAAAGCAAGAGCAGGAAGCCGAAGCAAAGCAGGAGAAGGTTGTGCCCTGGGACGAGCCAACTAGCATGGAGGGGCTTCAAGACCGGTACATTTTTGAGAGCAAATTCAGTGCCAGGTCCCATTGCACTACGTTGATTCTTGCAGTGGCAAAGAAACGTGATGGTACAGTGGATCAGGTTGTGCCAGGGCAAAAGTACAAGCTGTTCCTAGTGCCCTGGCACACATATTCTAATATCAGTCTTTTGTGAACATTTATATAGTAGTGGGATCTTTCAGAACCTGTTTCTCACCTGACCAACTAACTTCAGATTCTCTTGGACCTGTTTCTCAAACCTGTTTCTCAAACATTCTCAAACCACATTGAGCTACAGATTTGTCTTGGATTGAGGCAGCACACGCTGCTTGTGTCATCCCTGCCACCGAATACCAGCTGGCGCATGGCGCCTCGAAATTCGTCAAGCCAGAAAAAGTTCAACAGCTCCAGCGTCAGGAGAAGGAAGGCATCCCTGACGAGTTTGGGGCTGAAATCTGAGTCAAATGCAACCAACATTTAGCTTGACACAACATGCCGTTTGGATTGTTTTTGGGCTCAACATGTATCCAATTTGTTGGGTTTCTCGCTTTGAGCTCGCGCCTCAACACGAAACACTCCAAATAGTGGACATCAGCTGTAAGACTTTGATTTGATTTCTGATTCAGTTGGTAGGGGTGTGGCCTTTTGAGGTTTTCATCATGGCGGTACTTTCACCACACACGTCACCATCCCAGGCGTGTTGGAAGGGGCAGCTCGAGGGGCCTGGTCTTCTAAAATCAAATCATTATTTGAAGGGTGCCGCAGCTTATTGGGACCAAGCCATGGATTCTTTTTCAGCGGAAAAGCTTAATGAATTGAGTCTTCAACAGCTATGGGCAGTGGCCTTCACAGTGCTTAATGTCCTTGATGATAAGCTAGCCTCAGCACGACGTGAACGGCTGTCAGAGAATTCCTCTTCACATGCACCACGCCCCTTGGTGTTTTCAAGTTGTCGAAAGTTGTTTGCACTATTGCTGGTCTTCCTGCTCTTTCTGTGTCAGTGTTGTTTTTGAGATATTATTTATAAAATCAAGACAAATAACAAGAGAAGACCAGAAACACAAGCAACAACAACCACAAGAACAATAACAAAACAACAGCAGCAGGAGTAACAACAACACAGCTATAGGCACAGCAACAATCACAACCAACAACAACAACAACAACAACAACAACAACAACAACAACAACAACAACAACAAAAAGAAGAAGAACCACCACATCAACATCGACATCATCATCAGCATAATCATGATCACCATGATCACTATCACCATCGCCATGATCATGATCAACAACATCATCAACACCATCATGATCAACATCACCTCGTCATCAACATTAACATCAGCATCAACATTAACAGAGTCGACAACCAAACCCAGTATCATGACAAGCAACAACTCAACAAGCCCAACAACAGCAACAGCCCGCAACACGAGATACAATTCGTGTTGTATTTTGCGTTTGCTGTAATTTCCACACCCTCTTGAGCTGAGGAAGCTGTCCCCAAAGTACTGTGTCACTCCCTCGTTTGAGTCTTGAAGATGCTGTAACCAATGGTGACGGAGCAGAACTGACGTATGGCAATGACCGGCCACCTTTGCCTAGAAAACGAAAATGTTTGTTCCAATGCGAGGCTTGTGAACAGCCATGTGCCAAAAGAGAGCACCCAGAACATGTCCAACATGTTTGCAAGTCTCACCGTCAAGATGATGACTTCGAGCAGGATCCACAGTGAAAAAGAAGTCAATCAAGCAACTTCTGCTTTGTAGTTTGAAGTTTGGTTGAACACAAATTGGATCCCTCCCGCAAGCCTGCCACGGCCAGTTGTCCACCTTTCATTCCATTGCCCAGTCCTGGCTATTGCAGGCCATTGCAAGCTTTCGTTCCGGCAGCCCCACAACCAGTACTCAGCTTAAGGGATATCCTGTTTGGAAGCAGAACTAGAGCTTGAACAAGTGAAGTACTCCGATCAAGGATTGGGTATGGTCGGCCAGAATTCAATCACCACAATCCAGCCAGAGCTATCCAAGCTGACCAGAATTCCAAGGCCGATGTTTCCCAAAGTTTCTTCAGCAACTACTATTAACAGGCCAGGGTTCTTTGACTGGTTCTTTGCACAACAATCCGGTGGCAAGTTGAGTAGCACATCACACATCATTTCTTCAATTTTGAATCCAACCTGTTTCTTCCAGGAATCCTACCTACGAGTGGCCTGGCGTGGGAGCATAATTGCCCGGAAAAAAAAGGTTGTGCGTACATGACTCGAAAAGCATGTTGATCTTCAGGGTTCTTCAGTTTTGAAACGGAGTGAAGAACTGACTGTTCCCCAGTCTGGTCCCAGCGGCCTTGAAAATTCCAAAGCTGCTCTCTCGCTGGCTCAAGGCTCCAGTCAGCTCATCCTGGCAGTGTCTGAGTTTGGAAACCACTGGCAACTGAGTCAGGGTCAAATTGGTATGATGTCTTTAGAGCGCCTTCTTGCCTCTCATGGTTTTGGGGAGGACTGCTGAAACACATTGACGACATTTTTCTCTGACTTAGTTTGGAAACCAGTATGTATATATTATAAAATTCATAGCTACCTGTCCATTCTATTCCATCCCCTTCCCATGTTTGGAACTTGCAGGACTATGATACGATGGTCAATGCCAGCCCTGCTGCCGCTGAAACTCCATCGCCCAGAGCCCTTTTCCCAGGAATGCATTATGTTTTCAAAATGTTGACACATCACTTGGAATTTTGACATGCTGAACCCTCTTTGCTTTCACTGACTTTAATTAGTAGCTGATCTATTCCTCCCAGGTCCCTGCGTTGAGGAGCCCACCTCTCTCAACCGAGAAGGAGGAAGACCAGGCCAATTTACCTTTGCCACTGTTCATGCTGAATCAACTTGAGAAACCAATCCAATGGCCCCGAGGTAATCAAATTGCCAGCAACTGTGAAAGATTGTGAAACATGTATATTAAACCTGTTTGCCTCCTGATGCAGGCTCGAAAGACGGCACCAGCAGGTGTTGCTGAAGCAAAGGTTGTTCCAAAGAATCTCCATGTCCAGTTCGATGATTCCTTGAATAAGACCGAGGAGTCAAAAGAAACCAAGACTGCTGACGGGAAGACCAAGGAGTCAAAAGAAAAGTCTCTAGTGCCCCAGACTGCTGACGAGAAGACTGAGAAGTCAAAGGAAGTTGCTCTAGTGCCCAAGACTGCTGAAGATTCTCCTTCGGCCACGAAACCCCGTGAGAAAAGTGAGGATGGGGAAGCAAAGGAAAAACAACAGGAGACAGAAGCTCCCAAACCGGACACACTGGTGCCGATGACTGTTTCAAGCACCAACGACAAGAACGACCCAGACATGAGTGGTGCCAAGATGAAAGATCTTGCAGATCGGCTTAATGAAGCAAAGAGGAGAAACAAACCGGAAAGGAAGAATGCAGCAAAACCAAAGGCAAAGGGAAAAGCTAAGGGCAAAACAGCCACCAAGAGCAAAGCAAAAAAACCGGCTGCAGAGGAAGACAGTGATAACCAAGAAAAAGACCCTGAATCTGAAGCTTCTCCGGATTCAGACGAAGAAATCAATGAAAAGTCAGCTGACGAACAGGCAGGCTTTGTTCTCTTGACTTCAACACTTAAAAATGACACGTATCGTATGTGTTTGTTTTCTTTGCCACAGAACACAATCTCTTTCCACGCTCCGCCTTGTGCAGGAGGATGTCAAGATCAACGAAGCAAAGAGCCCTTCCCCTTCTGCAGCCCCTGCTGCAGCAGATCCGCCCAAGGTCAAGACGAACTTGGCCGATGCCATCCAGAAAGCAGTGCGTGGACCCTCGGAACCGACAACCAAGGAACCAAAACAAAAGAAAAGAGCAGCGGAGCCAAAGGCCAAGCAACCTGCTAGGAAGGCCAAGAAGGAATCAGAGGATACAGAAAAGAAGGATTCAAAGGAGACAGAAAAGAAGGAATCAAAGGAGACAGAAAAGACGGTCAATGCCACTGAGAAAGATTCCGACAAGAATGGGGAAGATCAGAAAAATGACGTTGACAAGACAGCGCCTGCCAAGCCTGCTCGTGCAAAGCGTGCACGCAAGCCAGCTGCAAAGAAGACACATGAGCAGGAGAAAAGTGAGGGATCCAAGGGTTCAACGACCAACAAGAGTGATGACTGCACCAAAGAGGACAAGGACAACACCGAGAAAGAACCGACGAAGGAGGATAGCCAGGGAGCTGTTGAGAAGCCACAGACAGAGAAGCAGGTGAGGAAGTCCAAGGGAAAAAAGAAAGATGAAGCGAAGGATGATGACAAAGGAGATGAGAAGAAGAAGGATTGGAGCAAACCTTTGTCACCACTTGTAATGTCTCACTTACATGCTGGTATTTATTTGCTTTAAAAAGATAATAGAAAAATACTCCAATGCCAGGAGCCAAAGAAGAGCGGAGCTATGGGACGCCCAGGAATGAGGGATGTGTATTGGAAACACATCGTTGAGTCCAAAAAAAGGCTGCTGGAGGAAAACCCCACCAAGAGCAAGTATGAGATCTTGGGTATGGCCCGGGAAGAGCCCGGCGCTGAGATTTGCTGCCACTATCAACATTAAGCATCTCCTGAAAGTATGGTCATTTTTGTCAGTCAGTATATTATCAGTATCAGGGGTTGAATTCCACATTGTCCCATGACCACTGCCTGAAATTATGAACAGCCATCCTACTTGTCAGCCTTATGACCTGCAGGTGGAAGTCCCACCCAGAGCGTGTGAACAACATGAAGAACTTGCCGCCTCACGAGCTGTCCCGCCGACGCTTGGTTCCAGCCAAGCGACAGCGCCAGGTGCCCAAAGATGAAGATGCTGCCAATGGTAGTCCTGCCGGCGAGGGACACATCGCCTCTGATGCTCTCAATGATCCGCCCCAGAATGTTAAGTCCCCTTCGGATGGTGAGCCTGCTGGGTCTGAGTGAGTTCTCAATTTTTGAGAAATGGGTAGTGGGTCCACAGTGATCCTAATCTTGGGTTTCGCAACCTTTGATGTCCAACAGCATGTTTTCCAACTGACATTTAGGATCAAAAGAAATGACAAATATGTGCTTGTTTTATGGCAGGTTGCGGCTGTGAGTGGCACTGACTTGGGAAAGTGCTACCAAATCTCTAACTTTAGATCTTACGCTGTGTGCCAGGGAAATCCTTGAGGGAGGCTTCACCACTCGACACGCCAGTGGTTCGCCCGAAAGACAAAAATCATCCATTTGCTTTTTGATGGAAAACCTTCTTTTTGCTTCAGCATGTAACTGGTATTTGTAGCCCACAAGCCAACATGTCAACATGGCAGGTGAAATGGCCCGCATCTCGCCTGTGGTATGGACCACAGATGAACAGCCAGTGGTCTTGGAGGTTCCTGACGAGTCAGGGAAAGGCTCCACGGATTCTGAGCGCTGTTCCCTCCGTCAACTTATACAAGAACTTGAAGATGCTGGGATTACTGACACAACGTTGAATAGTCATGAGCTTGTTGCACCTCACGCTGCTGAAGTTGGCCAAGGTAAGGGGCCCAATAAATCATTTGAACACATCAATATTTGAATCAATCGTGTCAGACCCTGAGCCTTTCTCTATTTATCCTGCCCCATTTAGGTCCTCAGCCATACCTTGTGAAGCCAAAGCCTTCCCTGATGTACTTTGGATACACAGAGCTCACCAGCAACTACAAGTACACCAACTCAGCTTCCATCTTCACGACCGCTGCCCCTTGGACTGTCCTCACTTGTGCACCTGCTAAAAGAAATCGTAGTCCGCCCATGGCTTTTTGGAAAGTGGATCGTGCTGAAAAACAATTATTCTACAAACAAGTTGCTAAGGAACTGGATGCCTCGAAAAGCCTTGTGAAGGCGTGGCGTGTGGTCTACACAAAGGAAAGCAATGTTACTTGGAGATACTAACAAAGTAAGAGTATTAAAAGCATGCCAACCTGAACAAAATGGTCGCAATGTCATGTGTAACGACATTGAAGGTTCTTTGTCATCATTCCTGTGCCCCTACTGGCTCAGGAAATCTCACCCCGTCGCTCGGTATCAAATGAAGATGCTGCTTTCGATCCAATATCATTCCAAGTTCCAACAATCTTTCGTTGATCTTGTGCTCTTAGGCAAGCCGCTCTACTTCCTAAAACATGACTTGGAGATGGCTCCCGGGAACGTTGTCAGATTGGTCTGAGCGCCAATTCGAAATTTTGTATGGTCACCGTTTGCTAATGTTGAAACATAAATATTCAAATCTATTCTCCCTCAATTTATCAAAAAATCCACCACATAGATTATGACAAAGACAGGTGACCAGGACCTAGCGCAGGGATATGACATGAAATCCTGGGAAAATCGGCGGCTGCGAGCGAGTTTTGCAGCCTGCAACATCATGCTTCCCCACACTTCACCAACCTTACTGACTCTCGAATAGAAAGAAACTACTCTTGAATGTAATGAAACTTCCTTAATGGTGATATTATATACACTAAAGCATTTATCATTTATATTGTAATGATATTGACAATGCAATGATATTATCAACGGTGATTTAATGGGATTCATTGGATTATGGGGAAAATAGTGGTGATTTAATGTGATTCAATATTATACATCTTTGGTGATTGCATGGTGATTGATAATGGCGATATTAATATAGTTACTATCGTATTTATGTTATTTATGATTTCCCAGAAATGATATTAACACTTAACCTTATGGCTGATGTTTAATATTACTTATGGAGGAAACCGCCATGGTTATATTTATTGTATTCCAGAGAGATATTGCCACAATATAGTTAACTATATTTATGTAACTATCATTTATTGGAATATGATGGGAAAAAACACCGGGAAACTAATGATTCAACGAAGTTGATCAACGAACATGGAGATTTTATGGTGATTGAATCCGATGTTATGGGGATTTCATGGGGTTTACCTGACAACTATGGGGAGAGAATGGGGATATTAACCATGAATAATGGGGGTAATCAACCCACAAAAAAACAGGAGTATCATCGAATAATAGCTACAATCATTCCAACAAATACTAATTCCACATAATCAACAGGTTTGCTCCAACTACTAGGTAAATGATAGCCACAAGAGTGGTAAATTGATGATGATGAAATACCTCTGCATTTCCCAATTGACCACCCTTGTATCTGAGGTGTTGGAAGCAACCCTGAACAATGGGATTGAATATGTGATGTTTGTGAAAATTGGCAGAACATTTTGATTTTAACATTTAATAAACAAGAAAAGTGGTGACTTATAACCATCAAAAACGGGATACAATAGGGACATAACGTTACATATATTGGGGATAATTATTTGAGCAACAATATGTTGGTATTGGATGGTATTGGTTTCTCTGAAAATTGGTATTTCAACACCCAGTTATGGCAGTATTAATAGGGAAATGATGATTACCAGTGGGATTTTTTGGATACATTGGGGTACCCTATTTCCAGACAAATTCAAATAGACAGCAATGAGAGATCTTGATGGGTAATATCCATCGTGTTTGGTCACTTTAAGCTTATTGCTAGTTGTATCCCCATTATTTGGCCATGAGTAATCAAGAAAACTAGGGATTTTAACCATCAATCATCAACAAACGTGGGGTATATATTGATACAACCAGCGACAATGGGGATTTAAGTAGTACTTAACCGCCTGTCTTTTGGGATTTGGGTATATAGTTCAAAGTTATTCTAGCACCCAAAATTATGAAGAACAACCCGAAGTTCGTGCGGATCATTGGCACCAATCATTTTGAAAGATCATATCATAATTATTATCCTTAAGTAGGTCCTTAAGTAATAATACTTATAAATGTACTAATCGTATTCAAATTCAAACGATAGATAGTATAGCCTATATATATATATATTTATATTGGTTTCCAGTTCCAATACCTTGCCACGCTTACCTCAGCGGTCAGGTTAGAGCCCTCTAGAGCTGGTGCTGGTAGGGCCTCGCATGCCTCGAATGCGCACGACGACCTGCAACGGGTGGGGACGGAAATTGCGAGGCGCGGCCCGGCAATGGAGGAACCACCCCGAAATGGTCCCCAAAAACCTGTATATAAATATTCCTCCAAAAAACATAGAACATATTGTTTGTGCGGGGGTGTTTAAAATAAATGGGGGAAGGGATTCAACATCGTCCCAAACATTACAAACAGAATTTTAAACCAAAAAACAGGGTATAACTTTGAGTGTCGGGCCCATCTCTGGCCAATTCTTCGGATTTGCGCACGAAGAATAGAACATCTTCAAGCAAATCCCAGATTTCTTCTTCAGCATCCGGTTTCCTGGTCAAAATTTTATTTTATAAATTGATATATATATATATATTGTGTATACCATATTTTTTTGAGAAACCCAAATCCCCATTCTTGTTGATGAAATTCCCTAGTTTTGTTGGTTAAATAGTTTGATTTAAAATCCCGCTGTAAAAAATCCACCATTTCCGGACCAACCCATTCCGTATATCAAGGTCATGTATCCCCATCATCCCCGTGTTTGTTCATTCCCAGAAACTGGTTGAAACCAATCAGACGCCCATTACATCATATTGTATCCCCCTAAACAGGTTAACTTTATCCCCCAAAATCTCAATGCGCCATGGGTATGGTCAATAAATCATGGAGTGTTTCCAAATTGTTACGAATGGGGCTACGACTCATCCATACTTAATCACCACTCAACCATACTTAATCACCACTCATAATGGAACTACGCTGGCCCAACTGAGACTGTCCACCGTACAGAGTCTTCTCTGTAGACCGGAAAAGCTATATATATATAGATGAATTGTAGCAATTACTTATACATATTATAAGATTACAATAGATACAAATATAGATACAATAGTATAGATATGTTTCTGCGTGTATCTATCTCTCTCTCTATCTCTATACTATACATATATAGTATTATATGTGCTAGAGAGACATGTCCAACCTCTATCCCATCAGACTTGTGGATGTAGCTCCCATGACCTACTTGCCAGGAATCTGCTACCACGCTTCAGAAAAGTCGTGTTCCGCTCCGGGCCTCGGTTGGTCTCAAAATTTAGGGGAACAACTGCCACATCCATTGAGTTGTCATCATTTTCCCGATAAAGATAAACAGAATTGCGAGTAGACCAATTTTCAGACAAAAAACATGTTGTATATTTCTTTGTTGCCTCATAAGTTCCGTATTTCTTGTGCAGTTGTACGGTGATTCTTCTTATTTCTCACAAGTCAGCCAGTTTTTGTTTTGGTGGGAAATTTCAGCCATGTGTCCGGGAGAGTCACACAAAAACACTACCCCTGCGTCCTTCGGTGCTAGAAGATTTTTGTTGTCGCATCTTTTTCGCATCTTTTCTTTCCCTCAATCAAAGGGGGGGTGGTTTGGTTTATGCCGGGAAGCAAATGATGAAGGGACGGATCACACATTTTCTACAAGGGCCTCTTGTGGAAGAGAAACTAGCAATCCGAAGCAACAGTGCATTGCTGTTGTTGCCGTCTCCATGCCTTGGAAGGTTGTCTAGGATGTATAGCAAACCTGCAAAAAAGCAAACATTAACACTGTCATGGTCCTTGATATAGAATTGGGGTTGATCTAGTAGACATGCATGTCCTCTATCCACCAAAGTCACATGTTCAATTGGCCATTCAGACCTGGGGTGCATGCTGTGCTGGCCCATTGCAGCTGTCAAACAAAATATGAATTTGTGCAAGCAAGGTTGGAGGCAAGAATTCTTCAGATTCTTCACGAGTCCCAAGTGATGTATTGATCTTTTGGTGAACTCCACGAATTTGAACCTTCAGGTCCTACAGGAACAGGAGCGGGGCCATCATTTGTAAAGCAACTCCCACCCTCTGCCACCTGCATCGAAAGCCAACATATGTGCCATGGTCAAATTTTGAGTCAATCGCCCATGCTGGGGGGAAGGTTCTCAACACATTATACATGCAATAGTATTTTGAATCGCGATGATAAAGATTGACCACGCTACATACATCCAGCATGTATATCCGTGTTACCAAATTGGAACTCTGAAGATGTCTTGAGTACAAGACCATGCCTCTGCAGCTAGGGTATCCCACCATCACTCCCACACCGCTGCGACGTGAAAAGCCCGACACCCCGCCGCGGTGGCCAAAGTGCTCCGCGCAGAAATTGCGCCATGCCATGGCAACCGCACCGTATCAGGCGCAGGCGGGCAGCATTTTGGAGGAGCCCTGGATGTGCCATGATGTGTCGACCAATCCATGGAACCATGGAATTTTATGGAATTTTGTGGAATTTTGCGCCTGCAGTGAAAGCCACATGAGCTTCTTTCAGTTTCCGGGGAGGAAAGTGGACATGAAAAAATATAACGCCCGCCGTAATGGCTTCAACACCTCACCGGCGAAAAAGGGCCAATCATCCCTTTAAAACGTCAATTGGTCCATTTCATTAATAATTCAAAAAGAATCAATCTAGGGAGACCACAACTTTGTGATGCCTCCCGGAAGGGCAACCCCTATCAAACCATGAATTATAGCAAACGTTGTGTTGCTTTGATCTGTCTTTGCCTTAATGAGATTGACTGTTATTGCTGGTTTAAGTCCACCAAAATTTTCATCGATTGCTGGTTCAATCTACCAAAATCACAATTGATAGCCGGTGAAATGTACCAAATCCCATAGATAGCTAATTAAATCACCCGAAATCATCCAAAATCCCCATTGTTAGATGCTTGACATCTTAAATTCCTCCAATCTTCATGTATTGCTTGGTTAGATCCAGCAAAATCTCTGACCTTCCAGCTTTTGGCCGGGCCTCCAGCACCAGGCCGAGCTGCTCCAACTGCTACGGCAGAGGGATGCAGAGCTGGCGAAGTTGCGGGAGGAACGGCAGCACAAGGCGCGGCAACGAGGTCGCCCTGAAGGGGAGCTCAGTTTGTTTTACTTTCTACTAATCCATCAGAAAATCATAGGAAACCCATGGGAAAATGGTGTTTTACTGGATTTTAATGGGATTTAATTAATAGGGATGTACTCTCTGGAAATTAAGAGTTTGACCCTATTTGCCAGGATCTATGTTAATTTACATGAGGGTACAGTAGTTAGTTGGAATAAGTCGTCATTTGGGAATGAGTCAATTTTTTAGGACCTGGGGGAACAACAACAGCAGCAGCAACAACAACAACAACAGCAGCAACAACAACACCAGCAGCAACAACCACCACCACCACAACCACCACCACCACCACAACCACCACCACCACCACAACCACAACCACAACCACAACCACAACAAACAAAAAACACAGAGAAAAACAGCCACTCGCACGCACGCACACTCACACTCACACTCACACTCATACACACAGGGAGGAACAGGGGTGCAGGCAGAAACTGGGTTTCAAGCACCAAAGAAAAGTGTGCGCTTAAATGCTGCCGCTCTTCTGCAAAGCGAAGTAAAGACTGCATATGCTGCAGTTTTTGTGGGTTTAAAATTCAGGTCTTAGGATGGAGCTCAATGACGTGGCGGACCCACGTCAATTGTACCCCGATGGGGTTCAAACCTCAGCCTGTTCGCGTTGGCCAAGGGTGATCCAGGTGGATGCCGGGGCGCGCCTACGGCGGCCGGTGCCGCCTGGATGGTGGCTTTGCTGTGGAAGACTGGTCAAATTGATAGCCGCTTGTCATTGGCGACCGATGCCCAACCTGAGGAATCTGACGTCGACGAATCCCCGCTCAAGCGGGTGCCCAGCCACACGTTGGCGGACTATATGCCGCGGCAGCGACGCTGAGGCGGTCGCTTGTGACGCTATTTTTTGTGTCGTTGGTGAACCTTAGCCCACCCCCCATGTTTTTATTTTGAACTGAAGCCAAGGGCATGATAGCATGAGTATTGAGCACACTTACTTACGCTATCAAGGCTCAAGAGGTGTGTAGAGAACTAGATGTACCAGGACTAGCTCTGACTGGCTATTGGCCTGCTCGTGGAAAAACAAGAGCTAGCGTCCTGGGAAGACGCTTTAGTTGATCCTTTCGAGGACGCTTCTGCCCCTCTTCAAGTGGTAAAGGAGCAGTGATCCTTCATTAAAGGTGAGCTCCAGGTAGAGCCCAAAAGATGGCAAGCTATGGCTACAATGACTATGATGACTTCGACATTGTCGATGCAGATGGCCCAAAATGTACGTGTATGTCAGTATGTCCGGGTCCCCAGTTTGAACTCATACTCATTTAGAATTCTTTATGGTAAATCAATGTAAATCATCATTATCAATGATCATATAATAAATCAAGCTTCCGGGCGATTGACCTTGTAATTGAACGGTTTGCAAACTGGAAAACCACCAATTTACAGGAAATCATCATAGATCGTCTATTTGTGGACCATGACTTTCATAGCGGTGTTAAACAACAAGAGGGCAACCTGCAAAAATCTGCCCAAAAATGGTGGTTTAACCGGTTTAAGCCACAACAACTGCGATGTAATTAGCTGATTTATGTTTACCAGATATGGTTGCAACATGTTGCAACCATAAAGATGGTGGTTTCACCGTGAAATAAATATGGGGATTTAACCATTGAACAATGGATTTATGGGACTTTATGGTTACACAGTATAACACCATATTATATATAACACCATGAATTATGCTAAATGATCGCCCACAACAGTGGTAGTTTTGTGTACTCAGTACAACCAGCAAATGGTGAATCTGGATAAATCTATATACTCGTAGCTAAGTTGTTGCAAATAACTCCAATAACTAGGGTTTGCGTGGGATGTGACTCGAAATGACTGTAATGTATAGTTTATGAGGTGAAACTAAGCCAACTTATAACTTGTGGTTGGCCTACCTTGTAGGAATGATTATACATGTCCAAAAATCGATAAGGTATATATTCCAAAAATACACGTTTCAATACGTTTCATATGTTTAATTGGGAAAATGAGTTTCTAAAACCATGAATTGTTGGGGCACCTCATTTAGTAAAGACAGGGTGGATAATAGGATCAACAAGATGTGGATGTGGGATGTGATGATTTGACCAAGTGACCGGTAGCGAAATACCTGGGAAATCAAATTTATTATCCATTCATTGATTGGAGATCCATTCGGAAAAAAAAGGCACCTTCAAAGCAAGTAACAAAAAAACACCCTCATCAATTCAAGTACTTAGTACTGAATCTTGTTCAAATGCCTTTGTTTTGGGGTCCCAAATATTGAAACCTCGCTTACATGCCACCTGCGCCACCATTGACCGGTCCTTTCAGCTCCACCCTCATTGGTTTTGTTGGTGAATGGTCCATTTTCGATCCATTGAAGTGGATATGCCCCAGTAGATCGAATGTCTGAAACTACCCTCTGGTAAACTAACAGTTTGCTATGGAAAATCTATGGAAAATCACCAGTTTTAATGGGAAAATCAACTATAAGTGGCCATGTTCAATAGCTATGTTAAATTACCAGAGGGTATCTCTTGTGCATATCATAGTGTTTGTGTTCTTTTTTTTTCCGGGGTTGACCATGCATTTCTTTTTTGATTGACACCCCAAACTGGCCAGCAGGTTTTCTTCACTAGCAACAAATGATAGAACCCTTCCTATAGTTGGGGCTAACCGCGTTTTCGCGTAGACTTCCCCTTATGTAAACTAATCTAATGGTGGATAATTTTGGAATCTCCATGTTCAAAGGTTACATCCCAATTTTGTTGGCGTATACCCATTCATTGATTTCCTTTAAACATTTTAAAATATCCATTAATATCCAAGTAATATCCAAGTAATATCCGTGAATCTCAATCTCCGATGAATGTCTCCATTCGTATCCCACTCATGTGCCAGCTTAAACACAACTCTGTTTGTTTCGTAGCTTCGGAGGAAACGACCATCGACTTCCTTAAGACGAAAATTGCATCCTGGCGGGGGGCATTGTGTTTGTGTTTGGGGGTGCGGCCAGATGGATTCTGATATCAATGGATGGGTTGAAGGGAAAATTGAAACCGGAACCCCCTGATATTTCATAGGAAAATCATGGAAAATCCCATGGTTTCCGGTGAAGATTTTCGCTTAAACCCATTGATGATAGGGATGTTGTGAATTTTATTGTGGATTTCATGGATTTTGAGTAGCCAACATCAGTCCCTACGATGTAAGGGACGGAGAAACCTGGGAGAGCTAGAAGGACACTGGCCGAGCTCATTGGAATTTGCCCGGAATAATGTTGTAAACCCAAGAACCAAGACCTCGCCATGACATGCCATGACATAATTCTATATCATCTGGTTATGACTAACATAGCCATAGAAATTCCCCTATAAATGGAGGTTTGAACGGGAAAATCATCTATCAATGGGCGATTTTCAATGGCTATGTTAAATAACCAGAAGGCATTAATATATATATATATATACAATATATATATATATACATAACTTTCAATTTACCCACAATCACAACGACAACAGCAGCAAACATCAGATGCTATCAAGCGACAGTTACATGGGTCTGATGGGATGTCTTGCTGCTTTGCTTGGCCCAAAGATGACCCAGGAAGATCTGCAATAGCCTCTGGTACACTAACATAGCTGTTGAGAATGGGTATTTATAGTGGATTTTCCCATTAAAAAGGTGATTTTCCATAGCAAACTGTTAGTTTACCAAAGGGTAGTAGCTTGGTTACAGTGAAGCTACAGAAGAGGAGGGCATTTCTGAACCTCAAGGATCGAGTACGAGAGTACGATGTATTCTGCGGAGCTAGATACCTTCAGACGAGCGGACTACGGGAGACAAGGCCATCAGGACTTGAATGAGAGCAAGGCCTATCAGAACTATAAGGCTAGCACCTGTCCGCTGACTGCTGAGCAGAAGAAGGAAGTTGAAGGTCTGTCAAAGCCATTAAAAAAACAACTGCATGACATTTGGGACGCGCACATGAGAAAAATGAAGACCACCCCGGAGCAACTCAAGAGGAGGCCTTGCAGCGACAAAGCTGGATGAGGAGCTGTCACTTGGGGCGCCTTTCTGAGGATGTCATTGCCCTGCGTCGTCACTTTTGCCGTGGACACAACTATGTCTGGCCTAATTCTTGCTGCTGCCTGCATGATAGACATTTTGATTCATGGTGAAGGTTTTTGAACAACTTCGGAGGGTGACATTGGGTACATGGTTCTTGGATGGTATTGGGCTTACTTGTACCACACTGCAGAAAACCAGCATGCTTTAGCTAATGGACTGTCGTAGTTTATTTCCATTACGGGCTTTGTTTGTACTTCTTCACGCAAGTCCCACTGTGATGGCATGTGGCCCATTGCTTGCTTCGATACCCTTCTGTGCCACATGGCATCGCAGCACTGTTTGTACTAGTGCCAAAGATAGCTGAGAAGGGCACAATAGGATACAATAGTAGGCAGAAAGTCAGAAAGTGCAACACTCCTGTTAGCTAGATCTCTTGATGGAGATAAATAGAGTCGACGTGCATTGTATCAGACAACAGCAATCCTGGAACAGATTCAGAATCGACAAGAGATATCAAATATGATGTGGATGTGTTTTGTTTGGCCTTAGACTTGACAACTTGGATGATTAACTAGTTTGGACTCTAGGTCTCCTCCAACCATCAAACAACATCAAACATAATGGAAGCTCATTTGTTTCATGATTTGTCACTGTGTCTCCAGACCGTTTATATGGTTTTTGATTTGGTGTAAACAGTAAGGAGAAACATTGATATATTCACATTTCAGTCGCATCCCCACTCGTTGGGCTAGATCTACAAACACCAACGGGGCTATCCCATCTTTTCTATATTCTACATCTACATGTTGCTAATACCAGTTTCACTGCTGGGACAGGAAAAGACCTCATTTGACAATGTTATCCCGAGGTGGTTTGATAAACTTCACTCACTGCTGGAGTATTCCTTTTCTGGGTTTGTACAGGAAGAGGAATTCCTACCCAGAGGTTTGTTCCCACCATTTCCTCCATGAACAATTGAAACTTTGGGGTGTGGGAAATCCAACAATAAGCCAACCATTTGAGGAAGATGTTTACCACCCATCTATGGCGATTAGGGGATGGTCTTAATATTGGGTTCACCAAATTATACCATATCATTACTTATACACCTTGTCTAGACCAAGCCCAAAGCGTGTACACTTCATATATTGTCAGTAAACTCACCATCTATGATGTGATCTATTGGTTACTGCAAACCTTGATGTCAGTTTCCATTCCGCAATAGCATACCACCGCATAGGAAGTGGACATCCGTGGTAAATTCATGCTGTTGGTGGTTACTTCAATGTTTTGGTTGACTAAAAATCGACCATGTTGTGTGGAAACCTTGAATGGACACTGGAATACTTTAGGTTTGCACAATTTTAATTTGATTATGAATATGTGTACCAACCATTTTTCTGGATGTCTAAGAGTGGGAATGATATGGAATGATTATACGCACCCCTCAGGTAAATTTGAAATTAATATAATAATCGATTATTTCGATCGTAAAACATCATCGTTGTTGAAATCCATCTAAATCTAAAATGCCACTAAATCCCCCATGGATAATATTTATAGGTGTTTAAATCCTCCAAATGCCAATTTGTAGCTGCTCAAATCCCCCAAAATCGAACTTTATGCAAAAATCCAAATTGAACCCAAAAAACACCCAATCCAAACTTGATGACATTCCCCCCAAAAAAATCAATGCATTCCCGATTGAATCTCATGGCACCCCCCTTTTCTACTTGGGGAAAGCTGGCTGATCTGCGGCCGACCTCCGAGGTCACCCTGCAGAATCAGAATCGCGCCGCGCTCAGCGAACGCCCGGCCCCGGCCGTGGAGGACCAGTCCCGGAATCGAACCATGGAGGGAGTCGGGGGTTACTACTTGGAGAAGCATCCCACGAATGGTAAATCATTGGATTGGTTGAAGGGAAGATCTTAACCGGAAACCATGGTATTCACCAGCAAATTTTTGGGATTTTCCGGTTTCAATTTTCCCTTACACCAATCCAATGATAAATGGTATTCATAACCCACAGTTAGTAAGTCCCCGCTAAAAGCGGATTCTCCCATTGATAGATGGGTTAGAACCCCACTTACTAACCAGGTACTAAGTGGGATGAATACATGACAAAACATGTCAGGCAGAATGTCAGACTAGATGTCTGATAGAATGTAGCAATATATTTTACATAGTATGTCAGACTAGGTGTCAGATAGAATGTGAAATAGAATGTTAGATAGATTGCAAAAAAAAACACATCGAATACATGTCAGGTCAGACAGAATGTCAGCATACTTGTCAGATAGAATGCCAGTGCCAAATAGATAGAATATCAGACTTTATCAGACAATATGTCAGGTAGACTGCCAGAAAGAATGCCAGAAAGAATGCCAGAAAGAATGTCAGAAAGCACGCCAAATAGAATGTCAGCTGGCGGTGGGTCACTCGAACAGATCATTCCAACGCAATCAAAAAAGTGCATAAAGTTGACAAATCTAGGTTGCCCTCTGGTAAACTAACATAAATAACTATGGGAAATCACCATTTTTTATGGTAAAATCCACTAATAAATGACCATTTTCAATAGCTACGTTTAATTACCACAGGGTAAACCATACCTAGGTGGAACTCCTCACTATTCCGCAATGTACTTGCGCCCGAGCTCTCCGAGCCACGCAGCTGTTCTTCAGGCCCAGGCCTGTTTTTTAAGCCGTACTTGTTGGTCTATCACATGATATGCACTTTGTACCATCCATCCCACTTCTACCTACAAACAATTACCTATACCCAATAGAAATCAATAGAACAGAACTTTGAAATGTGGGGAAGCGGCGTTACGTTGATGTAGAAAATGTGGGAGCGGCGTTGCGCTGCATATGCCTATACATGAACTATGAACAAGATAGCACTGATGATGTTTAGCATGAGATTTTTAGAAATGATGTCGGATTAATCATTGAAAGAAGGTACCTGTAGAGTGGACTAAGAACTCACCCATTTGACGGGAATACCGCTCTCAACCAACCAGGACTAATGGATGACTGAGAATTTTGAACGCTGTTCAGCTTGGGATCTCGAACAACCCACAACAATGAAATGGAACATATTTTGAATATCATTGGAATCGAATGCTATGGGACTATCCTGGGATTTTTAGCCAACCAGTTTGTCGAGATATGATGGGGATATAACAGAAACATTATATGATGTGTTTCAAAATATCTGGTATTATCCCCAATCTAGTATGGGTATGTCATTATATTCTGTTTGTGTGTCTCAAAATTTGCTATACCCCCAATGTGTTTTTGTTCAAATACGTGGGGAAACTGATCAACCACCGGATTTTCAGGTTGGACGCCTGGAAAGTCTTGAGGTAACCATGTATCCACAGCATCTTTTTTTTTGTGGTTCATTTTTTTTGGGAATTCCTATAGGGTGATCTTCATCATGAAAATGGATATGACACATGATTTTACCCTATGAATAGTCCTCGATTTAGGGAGTTTCAAGATCTTTTGAAGTAGTGACACAATTTTATGGTTGATACACCCGAAATGATAAAGATGATGTTCAATATATTTTCCCATATGAACTTTTATTTTCCCAATCTCATGTTCCATGTGGTTTTTTTTCCCGATGGAAATGCCATGTTCCACTAAGACTATTCAACTCCCTTTGGTCGCTCCCTGTCGACCTTGCCCAAACCGCAGGACCTGCAGCGACGATTGGATGCTGCGTTGCAGGCCAAAGACAAGGCATTGCATCGCCAGGAGGAGCGGCTGGAGCGGGCGCCCTGACGGCTATGGGTTGGTTACCCTAAGGTAATAACCTGATCAGGGAAATTAAAAAAAGGTTCCCTACCATTAGGTGATAGTATTCCGTAACAAAGATCAGGTTGATTAATAACTTCCTTGTAAGAACCAATCATTCTGAATAATCCCAGATAATGATACAGTGATAGCCCTATAGCATCCTATAGCCAGTTACAACTGGCTCTAAAACATTTAAGTGATGTATAGCCTCGGTTTCAGGAATTATAATCCCATATAAGTGACATACCGTGGATCGTCAAGGAATCCTGCGCCAGTTGGTATGTATTGGCAACTATCAAACATTGTTAACAATAGGATTAGAACGGGATGTTGATGTTTACCATCTACCAACTGGTGCAGGATTTCTTCCATCCACAGTAGATGTGGAGTTTACACACACACACCATGAAATTGCCATGAAACAAGATAATTTTCCTAGGGTCGGCTTTTTCCACATTGACATCTATGTTAGTTTATCCTAGGGTAATTGATAATATGATAGTCTCAATACTGGTCATTTCAATTATTTGTTTGATAGTTCTGTTCTTCATTTGAAATCCCATTAATAGTGGTGAAGATCGACTGTGATGAATTGCTAATGGTATCAATATGATTTTACCCCCAGGTTATTTAACATCATAGCTATGGAAAATGGATGAAAGTGGCCCATTGCTAGATGAATTATTCTTATACTTGTTAGATATTAGCGTTTTTCCCCTGCAATGACTGCAATGGTAAATCGCCAAACGGCAACCAGCAAAAAACATGATATCACAAGGCTGGTATTTGCCCAACAAAGCAGATTTTTGAAAAAAACGGATTCAGTTTGCACAGAAACAACTCAAAACATGAGACATGAGGATTCAATCAACACAAAACAGCGCGACGTGGGATTTCAGTAACAACAAATATGCACGCTTTTGGTTTTAACAGCAATTCAAAATGAGGGACTCCATTACTTGGCCAGAATTCAAGAACAAAGCATCTCTGGTATGCAACACAGCGACATGCCGATGAAAAGACTGTGTTATTATGACTGTCTTCGACCTGTCATGAAGAATAGTGAGTACATGTTTCTGCAGAAAGAATACCTTCGGATTGTTGCTCGCGTTTGTGAGCACCTGCTAGAGTATGCTAGAGTCTGTCATACCCCTCCATATTCATATTGACCTAAATGACTTTCCCATTAGTTACACCCTTACACCTGTTATTTTTGTCATGATTTATTCTCACAATTGCTGGTTAAATCCTACTATTTGCTGGTTGTCTACCAAATTTGTCACCATTTGTGTACGATGGAATCAAAAAACAACATGAAATCACCACAGAACTGGCTCATGTTTCCCGTGATCTCTTTCCACACATTCATTGCTTTCCCAGATGAAATTCCAATCTTATCATTGATATCCTTATTTTTCAGGGTCAAACCCCTCATGTTTCACCATTTTTGGTTGCTGATCTGTTCCCTTTCTCGGTGAAATCTCAATGTCAATCCCATGATATCCCCCATCCTTGTTTGAATCCCATGTTTAATGGTTAACAAACAAAATCATCAATGGATTAGTGGGAAAATTTTAACCGGAAACCATGGTTTAGGGGCACGGCATGTCACTGCTGCGCAGGAGCTTTCAGTGCAGCTCCAAGACCTTCAGATGGAGGCGCTGACGCGATTCTTCTCGCTTTCGGTAAGACATTAGGGGGTTTAAGTATGGTTAAGTGACCTTGGAAGAATTGGATGAATTCGAATAGTTTGCAAAAATAGTTTTGGACTGAAAGTTGGATTTAGAAAACACATAAATAAATAGTTGAAACATGAAACCGAGATTTAGACTGCAAACACTGCACTTAGTTTTATGGTGATTTGAAGAGACAACTATGGAGTGTCCACCATGATAAAAATGGAGGATGTGGTCATTAAAAGTTGTGGAAAAAACTGCCAAACATAATAAGGGTTGACCATTTCTGCGGGGGAGGTTAAACTGTTTAAACTTCAAACATTTCTAAAATCATGTCAATTGTCATGAACGCCAGATATTTTCAACATTGAATGTACAAATGTCCTTAAATGTGTGAAACAAGTTGATGGGGTCGATTTTGGTTCTGATTTGCCCGGTCGCAGGTGCTGATTTGATTTTCGACAGGATCAAACCATATAGTGTAACATCACACAGGCTTGGATATTTGGAACATCACTTTCAAGTTATTGTTGGAAATGATATCCCCTATAGTTGGATGATGTTCAATTAGGACTTTGACCAACCCCTGGCGCATTTATATCATGCAATCATAAGTCTGTGTGCATGCAACATTGGACCAGAAGTCGGAAGCCTATATTGTTGCTTGATCCCTTGAAATTGTTCTTGTTTCATGTATTTATTTTTATGTCAACAAAATGTATGTTACAGCACCCTCAAAAGGAAAGAGAAAGGAACATGCAACTTTCGTCATAAATGGGTTCGTTCAAAAAATAGTTGACCCCCAGCCCAAATCCATTGGTTCATCATCATGTTTCCTTTAAAAATGACCATTTAGGGGATATCCTCCATTTCCAGACACGATCCTAGTTCTTTGCAACGCTTTCTTTGTGTGACATTTTTTTTACCAAAACAACCTCCCAGTCAACAATCCTAGTCCAGAAAATCTTTATTGAGTTGTGTTTCAACACTCAACATCCCAGGTCAACTATGAGACCAACACATACAAGGAAACGTGGCAGCGTCAGTACGATGACAAGGATCACAAAGAACGTGGTGGTAGCAACAAGGAGGAGTGGCAGTCCGTTGAACGTGGTGACAGCTCCTCGGGCAACAACAAGCCCGAGGAGACCAACAAGTAGCTGAGAAGATTGGTCAAACGCAAGAATCGCAGCTATGGATCACTTGAAGTCGAAGTTTTGAGGCAACTTATGACAACTCGGTGAAACTCAAACTTTATACCATACATATTTATATATATATATATAATCTTACATATATACAGATACATATCTTTAATTCCTTAATTATGATATAACTATGGACATTTGCACCTGGAAGTTCACCTTTAGAGACAGTTTGTTCAGAAAATTTTCCCGACAATGCTGCAACTCCATTGCCTGGTCTCCAATTGCAGCAACGAGTTAAACCTTTTCGTACCTTTTCTATTCCTTTTCTATTGTTTTTGGGAAGTTCCAAAGGTGTGTCTGAAGAATGAAATATCATGAAATATCCCAATATACATCCGTTGATGAATCGTGGTTTTCTCATTGCTCCTATGCCATGGACCCCATTGCTGGACGACGTTTCGTAGTGGATTGCACATCAGAACGAACTTTTCCATACTTGTGGACGAACTTTTTCGAAACTGGCTGGTGAAGTATCAATAAAGAAATCACCACTATACCACCACAAACTGCTCGGTTTTACATTGTGTTCAGGCGCAGCCCTTTATCAGAATCACAATGATGGTTTTCCATCACCAGTTTAATTATCTGTTCATCATATCGCCCCTATTCCCCGTTCCATCCCGAAAGTTGTTGGTTAATCATCACATTTCGAGTGTCGACTGGTCACAGTCATATTATAACCTTAGGTTGTTGATAGTTCTGAATTACATCCCATCGCATTTCCCTATGATATTCCAATATGTGTTGGAAGTCATGGTATAGAAACATAATCGAACGTATATGTATAATATATATATATACCCAGGTAATCCATTGATCATTGGTGAATCATCATTGTTTCTATGAAAATTGCCGGGTAGTGGGGGTATGCCCAATGAAAGAAAGTCCCATATGTTTCGCTGCTGTGCCCATCCCTTGTGTTCGGCTGCCACAGTCGTCAGGTGGGAGACTTGCGACAGGAACTTACTCAGGTGCGACCGGGCTGTGCTGCTGGTTGGACAAGGGTTTAAGCAACGCAATTTGTTGGGCAGAGTTATACATGTGTGATATATTATGATATGTATATCATAGATACAGTATAGTATGTTCAGTAATCTATACTGTAAGTGATACTATGATACTATAAATCATAGCACATACATTTGATACATTTGATCATTTGTATAGATCTACATGTCATATATCAAAATATGTATAACATACATAACATGATATATACATTTGTGTGTTCTTCAAGTATCACATAATATAGAGATGTATGCTCCTACAGGGAATTAATCACATAAGTCGGGATTGAACTGATGAGACTAGGATGCTGCGGAGTCTGGGGAAATTACAGTTTGATTCCAAAGATTGTGTTGTCCAAGCCCCATCAGACAGATGAACATATTGCCCAGTTGGTTAATTACATGTGACATCATCTGACAGGAAATCACCAGCCTAAAGAATGTACTGGGAATCCAGGAGAGGTGCTAGATGTGTTGTTTCATCCATCTTCGACATATCCCTCGTAGCTTTTGCATGTTTGTATGCGGGCATGGTTCAACCGCCAAACAGGACTACAAAATGACACATCAGGTATAGATCATAGGAAGCTACTCTGACCCTTTCCATGTGACCCCCTCCCACTGGATACCACTAGATCCACCTAGGATACCACCTTAAATGGTGTCAAATCTCCAATTTGCCATTCCCTTTTCCTGTTGTGATTTTTCTGAGCCTCCAATCTTGGGATTTTGGATACCCCACATCCCCTATGTAGNAAATGGTGTCAAATCTCCAATTTGCCATTCCCTTTTCCTGTTGTGATTTTTCTGAGCCTCCAATCTTGGGATTTTGGATACCCCACATCCCCTATGTAGGCAACCCCCTAGGCACCCCCTGGGCATCCCAGAGTGGATAGGGGTCACATGCCCCAAACACTGCTATTTACGAGGTTTTAGGCATCTGACCCCCTTCCACTAAAAGGCTCTAAAATGCTTTTTTGGGGACCCCTTGTAGCTTCTATTTTTGGGTTTGCCCCGTTAGGATACGAGATTCGGAATACCACTAAGGTCCAACTTATGACCCAAACTATAAGAAGGGATCACCAAAGCAATCTTAAAACCAACAAAGAGCTGATATGATGGATTTCAAGCAGCTTCAGTGCCAAACCCAATGGCCCACAGAGACTAAAATGGTTAAGAGTGATTTAGAGGTATTTAGAGTGATTTAGAGTGATTTAGAGTGATTTAGAGGGATTTAGAGGGATTTAGAGGGATTTAGAGNAGACTAAAATGGTTAAGAGTGATTTAGAGGTATTTAGAGTGATTTAGAGTGATTTAGAGTGATTTAGAGGGATTTAGAGGGATTTAGAGGGATTTAGAGAGATTTAGAGAGGTGTATATATGTCAGGACATATATGCCTAATGGACAGGGGTCACATCTCCTGGGTCAGACCAACATCCTATGACATAGGGATCCATACGAGGTGATTTGTTGATGAATGGGTAATTATCGATGGTTTAATGATGAATGGGGTTGAAAGTTGATGGCAATCAGTTTTCATACTGCTTGGCTAGGTGGAGACGAACCCTCTATGAGATCAAGTTCTTTTTTTTGCTGTACAATGCAAAACGGTGTCTAATTTCCGGCGGGAATACAGGTGCTGCATGGTGCTGCAAAAGCGCCTGACAGAGCAAAAGAGAGGTGTGCTGACACCTGAGGTGTTTCGGAAGATGTAGTTTTTGAGAGGAATTCATGGGGCTCAGACCTGGCCCGTAGGCTGCCTGATTTGCAACGAGGACATGTGAACACCCGCAGCTTTCGAGAGCTGCACTACAAAATCTGTCTATATTAAGGTTATTAAGGGCATGGTAAATTCGTTTCCCATGGAAGAAAACTATTTCTTGAATATGTTTGATAGGTAGATCATCATAAATCATCAGCATAGATCATATCTTGTCTATAAATGGATAATTTGTTGTAGCTATCTTAGAAATAACCAGAGGGTTTGGATGCCCCAACCTTTGCATCCGTCGCCAGGAGTGGAGGTTCAATGGCGTGTGTGGAGCCTGAGCTTCTGGAATGGTGGTAAAATTCAAGGTGATTTGGGGATGAGTTACCGAACCGTTCCTGGATTCGGTCGCAGTGAGATCGTTGTAATTTACCCAGATGTGTTTGAACATTGGGTGTAGTATGGTTTGCCCAATTAATGGACGATTTCAAGGTGGAAAAGTGATGAGTAATCGGTGGATGAACCAGTAATGGCTCTATTTCCCGACCAACGCTTAAATAGTAAATTGACTTATCAACTCTTTAAACTTGTTTGAACTCCAGGCCAACCTTGGTGAATAGGTCATTACTGGGTGATTTTTCGAGCTTAGAGATGCCACTGGCAAGGATGACCTTGGTGCATCTTGGTGACAGCGATCAGTTGGTGCAACATGGGAACATGAGGCTCAAACTAGGAACTTCTCAAGATTTTACAGTCAAATTTAGGATATAGATTGAAGGGCAGAAAAAGAATCTTTCAAGTTTTCTGATTTCACAGGGGAGTTTGTAACTCTTGAATCTGAGATACTTCAAGCCTTGAGTTTTCAGGTTGTACTTCTGTTGTCATGTTTGCCTCTAATTTCGCAGTCAGTCCAACAAGGACAGGACATAGGACATATATTGCTTGATGTTTCACACTTAATTTCCTGACATGTCCTGAGCACTTTTGGGTTACGTGGTGAACTTCATTCTCCAATCACCCCGCTGGAATGGATATTGGCTAAGCCGGGAGTATGCCAAGAGTTGTCCGGAGGGCGCAGACAAGCATATAGTACCTTCTGGCAATTGTTTATATAGCCAAGGAAAATCACAATACTTACCCTTTGGTTATTTAACATAGCCATGGAAATGGCCAATTTTGGATGATTTTCCCATTAAAACCTCCATTTAGTTCGGGGATTTTCCATGGCTATGTTAAATAACCAGATGGTAGGTTTAATAGGTCAATGATCGAACTAAATGGCTCCGGAGGGTAACTGCCTCGCTTCCCTTAGTTCAGCCCAGGAGGATGTCACGGAGAGTGACAGCAGCTCTGAAGAGCCACTGGGTGCAGATAGTCAACTGAAGCGGTGAGTTGCTGGCGATTGGTTCTACCATATATGGGCTGATTAAATCAACAGGGATGGATATTTAAATATATCTAAGATAAGATTTAACTCACGAAAAAATGAATTTGGTCAACAGAAATGGGCATTTGGTGGGTATAAAATCGGCTGCATTCAGCCACAAGTTGCCACATCACAACTGGGCGATTTGCCTACAAACAACGAGATAGAGTGGGAAGAGAAAGGTATTCCGGTATGCTGATTGTTGGTTGCTGTGGAGGAATGTCAGATTATCATCACTTTTATCGCTTTTATCGGGCGGCACGTCGGCTCGGCAGAACAGAGACGACCTGCAGCAAGGGCTATTTACCTCGACTGCACGGTACACTGTGGTACCTGGTCAAATTGGGAGCTTCTTTGAGCTGCGGCCAAGGGCACCACAGGCATGAAGTGCTCACCAACAACATATGCGACTCAGTACGGGTGTACTTGGTCTGAAACACGAGACTGAGGGCAGTCATGATTGACTTCAGCACATGAGTGAACCAGCTACATCGACGCTTAAAGGCGATCTGTATGAGATCTATCTGTGGGTGATCTTTGGGGTCTTCCCATCCATTGAGGTGCAGCGGCCCGCCTTCACCTGTGGCCAGCATATAATCAATGTACAATTGATAGAATGAGATCCAGCGAGCATCACTGCTTGAAGTGTCCTGCAAGGCCTGATACAACCAACCAGTGATCTGTCGGATGACTCGATGACCAAACCTCCGCAAGATCCCTTCAGGAAGCACAACTTCAGCAGGCAAAGCTTGCCACGGTAATGGGCCAGGATCTAATGGCGCAAGGGCAGCAGGCAGGGCACACTCTGGCGGTGTTTCACGAACTTCCACCTGATGGAACAACACTTTACGACTGATCTTCAACATGACGGTGTGCACAGCTTGGGCCAGAGAAAGGGCGTCTTCAGTCTGGGCAACAAACTTCCGATGGACTTTCCAAAAGGCCTCTGGGCGCTGGAGATTGGCAAGCTGTGCAGCTTGATCAGCCAGGCCATTGTGAAGGAAACACCAGGCTTCAAAGCCAGACACTGTAGTGGACGTGTCTTGATGCGCCGCCACCTTGGTGATGCATATGTCGCGGGGGTCAAGGTCGACTAAGAGCTCAGAGATGGCCATCCATAAGTCGGCGTGGCGACCATTGACTCGGACTTTCCTTGCTCCGGCAACAAGTTTGGCAAATCCATCAACAACCCCCTGGCAATCGCACCAAATCCGAATTGGTCGGTGAGCATCATGTGCAATAAGCAAAGCTCGATACACCGCATACAGTTCTGCTCTATAAGCAGATTGCAACAGGCCTGGCAGGGGGCCAGCGGCTAAAATGCGGGACGAGGTGGAATCTAGTTGTACATGATCCGGTCGGGCTTGCAAGACAGCCCATGAGGCTAACCTATACTGCTTGCGGGGCCACAGGCAGGACCCGTCGGTGAAGATATCTAACCAATCAGTGGGGGTATCAAGGAGAGGCACAACCGGACCAGGAGCAGAAGAAACAGCCATCATTTGGTGCCACTCGTTCCAACAAGGTGCACGCAGGATCCAACCATAAGATGTTAAAGCTTCTGGCAAAGCAGGAATCAACGCCCATTGTGCGGCAGTAAGGATGGACCTTTCAGTTAGGAAGGCTTCACACTGCCAAAAGCGATGGAATCTACTGTCAGTGCACTGGCAATAAGGGCAAACGCCTTGGATGTCATCCACCCAATACTGCTGGGCTTCACTCGTAAAGTGAGTGCCATTCAATATGGTTCTCATCATGCCCGCATCTTCCTTAGACAAGGAGGCCAAAAACTTACGAGTGCTGGGGGCATCCGCCTGATCTAAAGCACGAAGACCAGGTCGATGGGAAGTTGCTTGCCATACAACATTTTGCCATGCGATCTGAGCTCGCCACTGGACCTCTGGCATTGGGGCACGGAAAAGGCAAAAGGTCCCAAGAGCATCAGCAACAAGGCCTTCTGGCGTAAAGCTCCAACCCAAAGAATGACATCGATTAAGGATGGTACACGAAAAACTATGTGGCTCAGACCAAGACGGTGTCTGGGCAAGGTCCGTAAGAACCGGCAAAATCCACTCAACTGAACCACATTCTCGGGCACAACGGAGTGTTTGAATGATGCTCCAAAAGGCTGGATCATGTTCAGGTGTTTCTACCAGACCTAAATGGATCCAAGGGTTGGCGCCGCTACTATCAGCACAGAGGCCCCGCATAGCTCCAGACCGGAGGCGGCCAAGAGTTTGAGCACTAATACTGGTAGCTGCAACGCCATGAAGGCCGCGAGGCCAGGCAGCTGTGATCAAGGCCAATGCTTTGGCTTTATACGGGCTGGGAGACAGCCGTAACCTATCCCACATGTCAGCTAAACCCTGGATCCTTTGTTGGAGTGTTTTATTGGTGTGCTGGCGACTAAGTTGGAGGTGAGCACCAAGAGTGCGACAATTTGTAACAACTTTGATACCAGACTCACGGAGGCAACGGCGTCCTTCAGGCGCTAAGCTCCACGCAAATGTCTTCTTATGATCTAAAGTGAGATCAACAAGGTCACAAAAGCGCTGGAGTTGACCAATGGCAGCATCAGCATGTTGAAAAGACCGCAGCAAAAGCTGCCAATCATCGACAAAACTCAAAGGTTGGATAGGGACCTGCTGGGCTTCAAACCATGAATGGAAAAGGGTGTTGATGGCCAACATGGCCAANATCATCGACAAAACTCAAAGGTTGGATAGGGACCTGCTGGGCTTCAAACCATGAATGGAAAAGGGTGTTGATGGCCAACATGGCCAAAATGCTCATTCCATCCCCTTCGGCAAATCCGGTACAGCTATAGGTGGGCCCTGACAGGTTACCTCTAATCTGAAAATGGAGCCATATCTCGTACTGCCCCCATCCAGGCAACAAGAGTCTGGGCAGGCACACCTAACAAGCGCAAGGTCTCTTCAACTACGGGTCGAGGCAAGTGGTTAAACGCCTTCACAATGTCTGCCATCACTCCTGAGGCTGGGTGACCAATTGCTTGTGACTCCTCAACCCGCCAGAGCAAAAAGGTCCAAAGCTGGGCCGGGTGGCATCCTCGCCTATTACCAAATAAACCTGTGGGCAGGATAGGGTCAAGTTCGGTCAACAGGCTCTTACATTGGATCGAGGTCCATAGCCGATAGCCCAAGCCGAAGACAGTAATTGGGCGAAAGTCTGCCGGGCTGGCTGGTTCAGGACGCTTAGCTAAGCTGGCTATTTTACCTGAGGTCAGCTGGACAGGCCATTCTCCATGCTTAGTGGCATGTTGGTACAAGCGGCACAAATTATCAAGGAGACTATTTGGAGCCGAACGAAGGTCAGTCAGTGAGACACCGTCGAGGCCCTGGGATGTACGGGCTTTCTTGGCTTTGATCTCAGCTCTCAACCGAATGTGGTCCACTACAACATGGGTACAACGGGCTGGCTGCAACCGAGACGAAGCAAATTGGAGTGTCCTGCCATTGGCTGGGCGGAACATTTTGATGTCGGAGCCATCGAGCTGACCAGTCCTGCTGAAAGAGGCAGAATAATTCCTCAAGGTCCCCTGTGAGGCACGTCTGGGTAATCTTGGAACCCCGCTCAGCAACCGACGAATCGTCAACCCAAATCCAGGCATCCTCACTATGCAAGATGTGAAGGGCATGACCTTTGATATATACCGGCTGACTGGAATCCCACGGAGTGGACACATCTAGGTGTAGGCAACCAGTGTCATGGTCCACATCAACCACTCGGGCAGTGGTGGGCCGAATCAGCATGTCTACACTATCGGGACTGATCTGGCGAATGTCACGGAAGATCAAGCTAGGGTCAGCCTGGCGGCGGGCAATGGCATATGAGCGGCTATTGGCCTTCAGTTTACGTTCCAAGTGGCGTAGAGCAAGAACACATGTATCATATATGGACTGGGCGACAACACCAGAAGGCGGAACCAATGGGAACACATCCGGCGCTCCTGGGGCCCGGTGCATGACATGTGTCCACCATGCAGGGAAAGTCGGAGTAAAACCTTTTGCACGAACGATGGAGCCCCACACTTGTGCACCATGAGCAGGATCTTTGGGAGGCCGGAGGCTGTGAACAAATCGACAATACGCCTGCAGGCGTCGCACTTGACGGTACCAGTGTGCATGCTGGACAGACGTGCCGAAAAACTGTGGCTGGACATCACCCTCCCTCGCCGGCTTAATTGGTGCGTGGGCTCGACCGAACAATTTGCGAGGCGCAAGTGTCACCGCTCTACCAAGGCAAGCTTTGCGAATGGGGATCTTGCTGACCAGCACGGCGGCGGACTCAGCTTCCTGCCAGATTTGGGTATAGGCTGCTGTGGCATGACCCTCAGCAATGTCAGAGATGGTATCAACCGCATACTCAGGCCATTGAAGAGGCTGCGGCTGTCGCCAAACAAAGCGGGGTATGTCTCGGATGCCTCCATGGAAGAACCCCGCAAGGACAGCATGATCCGGCCACACTGTTTGGTCAACATGAACTTTGGTCAACAACGCTTGAAGCTCAGGGCTCACAAAGCAGTAGTCAACACGGGTGGCACACTTGCATGTGTTCTGCACGTCAAGTCCCCATCTATCGGAAGCTAAGGACTGAAGGTCCTTAAAGCCAGCATCACGAAGTATCTGAAAGGCGGGGAGATCAAACTCAGAGTTGTTAAAATCCCCTGCCACTACCCGCAGGCCAGTAGAATGAAGACATACTTGGGTGGCCACCTCACGAACCAGCAAATCATTGTTTTGGAGTTGGTTGGGATGCCATTGACCTGCACTCTCACCATAGATAGTTCCCAAGGTGATCCACATATCATGGAGAAAAGTCACTGAAACCACTGCACGGCTCGAAAAGCGGACAGCGTCAGGGAGATCAACAGGCAAAGCTCTGGTGGGAAATTTTGACAAGGCCGCAACTCCCTTCCATCCCCCGGACAGATGGGACTGCAATCGCAACGGAACAGGATAACCCGCCACACAGGCGGTAAAGACCGAACTGGTCAAACGCAAACTTCTGCGGAACATAGGCAAGGTCCGATGATTCAAATGGGTTTCACTGATAGCCCAAAGGTCCCCATAGGCCAGTGACTCATTGATTATTTGGGCTTTGCCTGTCAATCCACTCGGATTGAAACACCCAATGCAGAAATCTGAAGATGGACCAGGATGTAATGCTTCGCCAAAGCGGAAGCCCCCTACAAAAAAGGTGCAAACTGGATAAGCAGGCGACTGACGGCTGCTACACGACTGTGCTAAGAACTGGATTAACAAAATCGGGTAAGTCAAATCAATGGGGCACAGCAACCAAGGAAGGACAAGGTGAATCAGCAAACAAAATGTCCCCCAGAGGGAGCAGCCCCTCCATGTCACTCTTGATCATCTCTGGGCCGTTTCGCCATCAAGGACCTGATCTGGGCCATCTGTGCATCGAACATGGCGGCGATGTTTTGTTGGGACGATTCAATATGTCCTTGTAGCAACTGATGTTGCGACTGCAATTGGCCCTGCAGGCCCACAATCTGCGTGGCCTGAGCTTTGGCGGTCTCAGCAACCTGCGCTTCCAACTGGGAGTGCTTACCAAGCAGTTGAGTCAGTTGGGATTCCAGCTGACATACACGATCGGGCACGTCATCCCTTTCCATCGGAATTGTCTGTGCTGGGATACTGTCCATGACGGCCTTCTTGAGACGATTTTCCAAGGTAGTTTCAAGTTGACGGAGTCCTTCAGCAGCCTCCGGTACAACATGACCTCTGGATGTGGTGGCCTGGTATCCCCCCCAGGGGTCGCTATTAATCCATGGATCCTTAACCTCATTGGCTTGACCTCCGCACAGGGCAAGGGTAGCAGCTGAAGCGATTGGTCGTGGTTTCGGATCTTTGGGTTCCTTGGATGGTCTATACCTCGTAACAACTACATCCCCGTGAGCCATGGTCAGGATGGTATCAGGTGGTTCTTGATTAGCTTGAACTAACCACATGCTTCCACGGGAATCAACACTGGACATCGGCTGCACTGGACGCGCCTCCCATTTAAGGGCCTTAAAAGCTCGGATGAGGCTGGTGCGATCACTTCCAAACGGGAAAGGTCCTGTAAGGAACTCATGGCGTGGTCCAGAGGGCAAATACACTGCCTCAGGCTTGAGCAATGCATGGACTGCAGCGGCATCTGTGGACAACACTCTGAGGCCAAAGCGTTCTCCTACCCTTCCAATGCCCAGGGCAGCAGGTGTGGTTTGTTTGAGGTGGTTAAGCTGCGTTCTACTCATCTTGGGCAGCCAAACCATGGCATAATCTGGGTGGACTGACCTGGCATCCAAAGTTCGGGGCTCAGGATAGATGCCTGCCACTCCACTGACAACTAAAATGGGCTGAACCAAACACTCAGGCAGGCGGATGCAGACGCTATATATGGATGCTTGTGGTGCTGATTCCGGGCGGAAATTGATTTGCAAAAATTGCCGCCTCCATACATCGACTATGACTTCCCAGATTATCATCATTTCTCATTAGAAGACTCATTTGTGTTGAGGGAAATCAAGGGTCAGTCAGCGGTGTTTTGCGTGCATTTTTTTCAGATATTGGGGATACCCCAAGAATCGGTGCTTAAATGGGAGAGAGCACAGTAATCCTGTCCAATCGGCCATGCCCTTTTTGCAGACGAATCCATATCCATGCTTTGAGCAAGTGCTGGGGACTAGCCGCTAGCCATGTTCAGCCGAATAGCAGATAATGTTCGAATTTGGTGACGTTTGGGATCTAAAGCTGCCAGAGTTTTCGGGCTAATATGATTTGATGATGTTTGGACCAATGTTTGGATATGGGTGTGTCTGAAAATCATATACCCGAATACACCCAATCTCCACCCACCAAATTGCCATTTCAGATTGGGGAAATGACGAGGAACCATGGGATGTGGGGGTGTTCCTCAACATTTTCAGAGAAACCCAAACAGTATCCTGTTCATACAGGCGCTTTGGAAATTGGGAACAAGTAGAAACTGACTGGCGTTTCTATTGCCACAATGACTCAGTGTTGCTGGGTCATTGCCCGCCGAAAATTCCACTGCCGACCCAAAAGAGTGCAGCTTGATGAATTTTGACACATGCACACGCGGAGGCCGATCAGCAAAGAGGGAGCATCGCTGATGCGTTGCTTTTTTTTGGGCAAAGACGCCAGTTCGGTATAGACATCCATGATCAAAGGAAGTTTGGGAGAGAAACTTTGGTGAGAAGAGCTGAGGTCTTCATTGGATGTTTCCATCTTCAGAATGTGGTAATATGACCAGATAAATGTGGTGATATCATGTGATATCCTTTGATATCCCGATATCCCATTCATTGGATACTAAAAAGACTTAGGTCAAACAAAACTTAAGGCATCCCCATTTGGAGAAACCCCTGCATTTTGACATCGAGATTGGGTCAAGTCACTAAGAGGTACCTGGCCATTCCATTTTATGAGGGCGTAGATGAGTTTGATTTCGAAAAGCATATTAGATGTTCCCGCAGGGTTTCTCGCAAACCCGAGGAAATGTTGCATAGATTTGTGCTACTCTCATTGTAAGGAGCAGGTATCTAAAGTGGAGGTGCCCATTTTACCTAAGCAGCATTCCAGGCCTAGTTTTCAGGCAATCGTGATCCATTCCATTGAAGGTCTCTCGATATTTACATATGATATACCCAATTTACCACCCTTGTACCTTGGGTGTTTGGAGCAACCCTGTTGGATGATGTCTACAATATAGCTTACGTTTTAACTCCCACGCAACATGGGTCTTGAATTTTTGTTGGACCGGCGTGTCATTTGCCACGAGAGCGCTGGGTTGTGGCAACATCCTCGCGACTGCCTTGATGGTCGTGCGTGTTTTTTTTTGGTTATTTGCCCGGGCCCATTTCCACACAAAGCCGTATTGTTCTGGGAAGATATGCAGCATGTATTGTCCGATATCACTGAATAGATAGATAGATAGATAGATAGCTAGCTAGCTAGCTAGCTAGCTAGATAGATAGATAGATAGATAGGCAGATATAGCATATAAATATATATATATATATAGCTATATCTAAATCTATATCTAGCGATCCATGGTCAGACCTTTCCAGCTTGAGGCCCGACCTCGCTGCAAAGGCCTGGCGACCTGGCGGGTTGGAGAACGACCTCAGGTCGCGAGCCCTGGAATGTATGGGTTGGTATAGTCAATGGATTGTTTAATGGGAAAATTTACAGGAAACCATGGTTTTTACCATCAAATCTAGAGGTTTCCTGTAAATTTTCCGTTAAAGCAATCCAATGATATAGGGAATCATCCCCATTGTGGGCCTTAATTCAGGTTAGTGAATTAATATAACCCCATGAACTGTAGTGAGAAAGATGTGATTTTTGTATCACTTAAACCCTAGTTGTTGGAGTTATAAACCAACTTAGCTATCTTTTAGGGGGCCGCACTAAGTGTTACTGATGAGACACCTTGTATTTGGTCTACAAACCCTGATGTATGATGATGACCTGGAGTTGTTTCATGTTTCTTTCAGAGAGGTATGACCATCCCTCAACTTAAATCCTGAGAAGCCGCGACAGTGATTTGGATTTGTTCTTGAAAAGAGGACATCATTCTTAACATTCAACAATGATTTCGGCAACCCCAAAGGGAATGGGGAATGCCTGTGCTTGGCCCGAGGATGCGCCTAGAGCGCGCTGCAAGTCTTGTGAGTCAGATGGAGGGGCGACAATTCGCCATTTAATCGATTTTATTTATTTCATAGTGTGGCTTGCAATGTTTTTTTTGTGCTTTTATTGTTATTTCTAATCGTTTGTCCTGCACTCTTCTTCGCCCACTTGTGGTGTCCAGCAATTTCCCTTTATCTCAATAAGGATTTTCTACGTAAAACATCCACATGAAAGAGATTTCCCAACCAGGTTCTTTCTCTGTTGGATGATCCTTGACGCAGTCATCATCCCCACCAGGAAGAGGCTGCTGACGCAGTGGCAGAGTTGCAGCACTGCTTGGAGGTGAAGACCAGAGAGGTGCACGCGTCCAGCCATCACCGGGGAAGTGGTTGATCAACCCACCATAAATGGGAGAAAAAACACTTTCCCCTTTGGTAAACTAGCATAGCTTTTCAAAATGGCCATAGAAATAGTGGATTTTCCCATTAATAGCATGGTGATTTTCCAGTTCGCTATGTAAACGTTTACCAGAGGGTGTGTGTGTGTGTGTGTGTGTCGTCTTGCTCTGCCACTGTGGTCAAACATGGATGACTTCGATGTGCATCCCACTTCGTGAGGGGTTTTGACTCCATATATTCGAAATATAATGGGGGATGTTCCACATATCTCTGGGCGCACCCCCATAATAGGGTTTCTTCCCCTGAAAAAAAGGATGTCATTGGGATTGAACCGACAAAATATGGGGAAAATTGGATGAGAATGTGGCAAACCCAGTGGGAAATCTCCGATGGTTTCATGGCTTCTACAAACTCGTAAACCTGGGGATGGTTTATCATTGGGCTTACCACTGGAGTCCAATTTTATAGCGATATCAAGAGGCAAAGAAAGTCTGCATAAATATCTTAATAAATAGGATTTAGCGATCACGCCACTCGGGTTTTACACTCACAGTTTGACAGTGAGAATAGCCAAATCTTAGAGGAAAGTAGTCTTGCAACCCCCAGCTCATGGTAGGGTCAAGCTACTAGTTGAGGGGATATGAGGGGATGGAAATCATTGAATGGTGCTAGGATTTAAGAAAATAGGTGCAACATGGTGTAACTATGTAACATGCACGTGATTCTTTGCCATGGGCCAGATATCTCCACTTTATAAATCCTAAGTTGCTACGGGATAGCCCCCAAGAGATGCCCAAGGAATTGCTGGTCATTGGGGAATACATGGGAAGCTATTTGAAAAACCATGGGCTTTGCTTTGTTCGGATTTGAAGATCCCAGCTCCTGCCTGGAAATTGCATGTTTTCACATTTATATATATAAAATTATATAAACCCGATGTAATCCGCTTGTGGTTTTGTAGATTATTGGATTAGAATTTGCTTTATCAACATTGATTAACCCATATGCATCCCCATAATCTCCGATCTTTTGTCCATTCCCGCGCTTGGGTTATTTCTACACTTAAGTCATATGTACTCCCCGTATCCCACTTTTCGTTCATTATTGATTTACATGATATATATATATATATTATTTTTACAGTATTTAACTGACATGCGCTGACATTACTTCATATATAAACTTATACATAATTCCAGCAATATCTAGCAATCATCTTTTTGGTTATTCAATTTCTTTTGCGTAGTAGGGAAGAATCATCCCCAGATGGCCTGTCACTACCACACATGTCCATGAGTAGTAAAACTAAGACCTAATATGTCCTCAACTTGTGTTGGTTTAATCCAAATTCTGTCCCATTGCATCACATAAATGTTGGTTAATTTACCTATTCCTAGTTGATCGCATGGTTGATCATATTGGTCTATTCCATTGGTTGCAATCAATTACTATTTGTACATGTAGTATTCATTGTTGGTTAGTTAAGCCCACTATTTATTTCCCAAATGTTAGGTTGCTGTTGGGTTGGTGTTTCCATTTGCTAGCGCTTGTTCCAACCAGTCATGTATCCCTGCTTAGATTTGCTGAAGGTCTTTTTTCCTATTGGCTGATCCACCAGGACTCAGGAATCGGCTGTTTTTCCATTAGGGCGTTGCAACCGAAGTCCTGTAGCAGGCTGTGAACTGCAGCTCCTGGGAATTTTCTGGATTATATATTTTTAGATTTTTGTGGGGCTCTGAAGCAAATCCAAGATTATGATATTCCATTAACTCTTGGTATTTTTCAGTACCAACAATTACTAGCCGTTACATCCCCATTATATCAAGTTAATTGTTGGTCACGCCTATTTTCTAATAGACATTAAGTAATCCCATTACATCCTATAGTACATCCCCATTCCTATCAATGTATAACCATCACATTCCCATAAGATTGATGGAACATCCACTGCGCAGTTAGATTCGTGGGTTACAACTGAATTGTAAAAACCACTTCCGTTTCCTGGGATTCACATCCAAGTCTTCACAGTTTTGGCCTTTTACAAGTTATAGGTCAGCTATATAACCCCATGTGTGGAATGTATAACCCCATTTGTAACACCATTTATTTGGGTAAATTATAACGACCTCACTGCGACCTCACTGGAATGATGATTATTAGGAAAAACTATCCCAAAACATCATTACTTTCATCATTTCAGTTGGTGAATAATTGTAATTTTCTCAGATTTCTGACCATTTCTACTTGGTAAATGGCTTTCACTGGGTCGCTTCACCCGGTCGGAACCAGGTTGCCGCGCTACGCCTCGAAGTCGCCAAGGCGCAAGAGGAACGCGTCGGGAGACCTAGGTCGGGGGGTTGGGAGACCAGGAAAATCCGACAAGTTACGGCCAGCACTTATACTATGCGTGCACGTCTTTTGGGATGATTCTGGGAAACCTAGCGAAACCTGATTTTGGGTGATGATTTAGAGTCATAGATGGATTCTTGGGATGGTTTGGGACCAATGAATCAAGGTACCCTCCGGTAACATGGCAATGGACCATCATGTATATAGTTTCTTGAAACCTAGGGGATTTCCCATTGTTATGTTTGATTGCCCGAGGGTGAAGGTTTAGGGTTGAACAAGATTTCTCAGATATTGGGGTTTAAGGTTAAAGAACATTAATTGTATAAAGATGCGCGGGTTTGAATGAACCCAATGATTCGCAGTAACCAACGATGATTGGGGTCATCTTTCATACCAGATACTCAATAAAAAACTTGGGCAATTGGGCATTGCTTGTTATTGAGTTTGCTTCAGCAACTTAGACACATAATTGATTATATATTCTATTGCAATGCATTATTTATTCATTTGAAATTGGAACTACGTTTTGAAGCTTCAAGTTTAACGGGGAACAGTTGTTTAATGGGGAACAGTTGGGGATACCTATAGAATCATCGATAGATAGGTTTCATGGGGATAGACATGGGTATAAATAGGGTAATATTAACATATAAACCCAGGATCAATTGCTAAATCACAAGATTTTTCAGACGGGGGGACAATTTGAATATTTATTCATCACTCATTTTTCGGAGTCTCCAATGAGTCAAGGATTAAGCGGGGGCTGAGACTACTACTGCATCCATAGGATGTTTCTTAAACCTTAAAGGTCGAATTTAGGCGCTGTTTGTCGTTTCCTTTGAGGCAGGTGTGATTATGTGTACAACAGCATTGAAGTTAACCCAGATGGCCAGCTGGAAACCATGGAATCCAGAGCGCCCCAGGGCTACCAAGTTAAATTCGAAGTTACAAACCCCTTCAGATCGATAAAAACAACATATGTATTATATAGGTATGCAAAGAATAAGAAACAAAAGGATGAGGGTTTCCAGCACCTTCATGGCGTCTCTGGAATTATGCAAATAAGTTGACGCCATCTACTGCAATCGAGAGATCAATACAAGCGACGTTGCATCCTCTGAATCTACTCGTCGATTGGGTCTCCGATCTGGATTTGGGAATCAAGTTGAAGAGGCCTTTGTGGCAGCAAAGTAGTGACAAGAGGATCAAACCTCCTCGCGTGACGCTCGGCCAGCTATGCCCAGCTGCTTGCTTCCTCCCAAATCTCCTGACCCACAGCAGAAAAGGGGGTTTGGAAAAAAAAGAATGGGGACCTCAATGAAAAGCAACCAAATGCCATATGTTTTTACTATTGAGGATTATTGAGGTCCAAAACTAGGCAACAGCCTTGATAGCGACCCTGGGCCATTTGAACCAACCATTTTGTGGACCAGGCATGAAACAGGTTGATTTTCATCTTTGGTATTGTTCAATTTGTCCAATTGTTCCTCTGGGTTTGTGAGATCAGAACCTATTTTTGCCTGGAATTTGGAGGTTCATCCATATGCTGCGGAAAAAAGACGTCTTTTCATCAGGCTCTTCTAGAGTTGTTGGCTCTTTTGGCTAATTTGCCAAGAACAGATCTCACAACGTAGCATCAAGTGCGTGCTGTAGTGCAAGAAAACATCTAACAACATCTAACAACGTAGAATCAAGTGTGACGCATATGAACAGGACGTTATTGCCCTTCCCCCACCCACCCCTGCAAGAAAATAGGTGTTCTTAACCAGGTTTTCTCCCGGGACGTTAACCTTGCCGTTAGGCAAAACTAGCTTCAAAGACTAAATGTATTTATGTAAAAAGGTGTAATTAGTGGAAAGAAGCACATCAAAAACAACAAGCCAATATTTGGTCAACCCGAACACTTTTCTTTTTTGACTTGGTGGACCTTGTAATTTGTGGAATGGACACCAATCACCAGGATTTCCATTGTGGGATGGATGACCATAACACAGATACCATGCACCATTGCACATGTGGGGCTTAAAATCGCGTTACCGCTAAGTCCACGAAAATAAATCATCATTCCCAATGAAATAGCCATTTGGGTGGTATACCTCATTTTCAGACACACCCGTACTTTCTGGTAAACTTACATAGCTGTGGAAAATCACAATTTTCTATAGGAAAATCAACTATAAATGGCAATTTTCAATAGCCTTGTTAAATTACCAGAGGGTATGTATTGTGGTTTCTTTTGCTCCGTGCACCACTTTCGAGGATGTGGTGATTCTGCAGCTGACGGAAAGTGAGGAGAATGACTTGACTTGCTACGAACTGGTAGTGGTGGAAGGGATTCATGCCATATCATTGTATCATGCTATGTGTTTCTTGATTCAAGCCAACCATGTGGAGATATCAACAGAACCATAGGACGCATATTTCAACAATTGACATGTATGATTGGATGATTTTGTGGGCTGATCTCTGGTCACCCAAAATTTTGAGACCTCTATGTTTTTGATGTTTTTGCTCCTGGGCTAGTCATTGCGGGCAACATGTGTACACTGTGGCAAACCCAATCACAAACTCTTCTTTATGTTTTTTTGGTCAAAGAAATAGCACATCCATTGATAGGCCTAACATACTCCTAACATGTTATCTTACCATACTTACTGGTGCTTAGCAGGGAATGGGGGAATGACCTATAATAACCATTAAGTCATATTAAGTCTATCATTCCATTCCCCCATTCCCTACTAAGCACCAGTAAGCATATCTTACCTATGTCAATCCCCCGTTTCTAATTATATGCTTCATCCATTGTTCATCCATTGGTTTCGCCACGTGACTCCGCAGGAAGAGTGGCGACGTGGCCTGCGACAGATGCAGGCGGAGTTGCAGGAGGCACGGCGTAGGGACAGGGGAGGCAGGTTTGGGACAGGCCTTGCATTTTTGTCTGTCATTTTCTTACTGCAGTAAGATTAATGATTAACAATGATTATTAATAGTGATTATTAGTGATTAAGTAGTGATTAATGATTAATAGTGATTATTAGTGATTAATTAATAGTGATTATCTTACTGGTGCTTAGTAGGGAATGGGGGAATGACCTATGATAAGCATTAAGTCTATCATCCCAGCAACCCCCATTCCCTATACTAAGCACCAGTAAGTTTTCTGTCATTTTTGTGCATGTGTTTTTGACATATAGTTGTCTGATGTTATCCGTGTTTACGGTGTTTTGTTGTGAGGTTGAGCTTTCAGCTAGTTGTTTTTCAGTGTTTTTCTATACAATAGTTTTAGCTAGTTGTGGTGACTTTGAACCAAGAAACTTGTTTTTTTTTGGTTTGGGGGGGCTGATGTTTGACCATGAAACTGCACATGGGGGTCTTGCCAATGAAAAACTGGGAACAAAATCCCCGTGGCCATTTCCACCACAGAATGGTGATCTTAACTTCAAAAAAGGCTACCATTTTATGGTGACTGGGTTTGAGAATAGACCCAGGAAACCATTTTGTAGANACTTCAAAAAAGGCTACCATTTTATGGTGACTGGGTTTGAGAATAGACCCAGGAAACCATTTTGTAGAAAGCAGTGGTGTTTGGATATGTGTTTCATTTCTATTTTGGGGCATGATCAATTTTTGGGCACCAAACCAAACCATTTGTAAGAGACAAATGTCCATTCTCTAGAGGATTGTCAGGGTATGTTTTGTTGTTTACAGATATTTTCAAAATATTCTTCCATCTTGTTGTGGAACTAAGTTATCCAAGAAAGTTGACAAGCACTACCATTTTGTAAGCCCTGAATATACTGTGGCTATGGCCTTACCATTTTGTAGAGTCCCTAAAACCATTTTGTAGGCANTTGACAAGCACTACCATTTTGTAAGCCCTGAATATACTGTGGCTATGGCCTTACCATTTTGTAGAGTCCCTAAAACCATTTTGTAGGCAAAACCATTGCTTCTCTATAAAATGGTCCACGGTAAGTCTGCCCATGAAATGGCCATGGGGATGGAACAAAATAGGTTGGACCAACACGACGCTGAACCTCCGGGATGGCGATGGAGAGAGAAACGCGACATTTTGGGATTCAACCAATTCAGCCAACCAAAACTGGAAAACTCATCACGCGACGTTTTGGGATGCTTCTGACCTTTGGATGCGGCAGCAAACATATGTGGACTTACCCTGAGGTAATTTAAGATAGCTATTGAACATTGCCATTGATAGTTGATTTATCTTTCAAACGTGATGAATGCGATGATTTTGGCACAGCAAGCCGTTAATGTTCCTGAGGGTAATGATCCAAAAGTGGCAAAGTCAAACTGGGAAAATGCTGTCTTGGAATGTTTTGAATTGAAGTGGGTACAAAAATTGAAGTCAAACTAAAGACAGTCAAAGGTATGGACACAAATCAGATAGAGGCTTTGAGAAGTTTCTCCATGTTTCTTTTTTTTTTGGAGGGGTCAACTCGAGGGCGTGAGAACAGAAATGAAGCCAGAAACCACCATTAGTTTCATGGGAAAATCTTGAATTCAACGTTGAATTTACCCGCAAAATCAACCAATTTGTTTTCATTACTATTGGTAGATCAAATCTAGTTGTGTTGTGGAAATTACCCTTTTGCATGGTTTCCCTAGAAAATAGCTTCAATCAATTGAATAATGCCAATGTTCCCCCAGATGTTCCCATTCTACTTTGATTATATTCTCATAACATGCAAAGAAAATTACTTGGATTGGAGCATAACCGGTTTATCTTGGAATAGGGTAGATTGGGAACCCCCAAATGTTTGAAAAGTAAGATCCCACTGAAATAATCACTAGAGCGGGATAAGTTACTATATTCTACGTATTGTGGGGTTGCTATAGATTGATTGGGAGACTACATGTCCCCAATTCTTAGTGGCCAGAAATTCATCACCGGCCACCGCAGCCACTCTCACCAAAACACGGCTGCAGCAGACGGTCGAGACGCCGGCGAGAGGGCCTCGTTACATAAGTGCGTCTCGGTTTGCCAAGTGGGTGATTTTATCCGAAATATGATAGACATGTTAAATGGGAAGTTCACCAGTGCGAATTTGGTTTCATCGGGGATTTCATGATATCAGAACCTTTCATTCACCGTAAGACAACCCATCGTTTAATCGCCCCTCCCATGATGACCTAACGGCAATGGGATGGTCGGATTGTCATGGTCCAGATCGTTTGGTGGCACACGTGAAGGGTGGCGCTTAAAGTTGGAATGTGACACCAAGCATTTTCATTGGAAAATGATGGACGATGATCGAAACAACTGGAAAAGTTGCCTGAGCTCATTTGCTTATTTCCACAAACAGAACTAGAGTTTTGCTATAGTACAAAGGGTTTGTGAACGAACAGGCATGAAAAAGTGGGGGGGACTACCTTTTAGGATATATGCTTTGCAGGGCGCCCGATTCACCAATTGAGATTTCCTCTACCCTACGATTTCGACGGTGATGTATGCCGATATGAACACATATTCAAGCCGCACAGAGCTCGAACGTCCAATTTGTTTCAACAGGGTTCTGTTGTCCTTCCTTTTTTCCAATTCCAGCAGTCATAACTTAAACTAAGTGAAATTATTCCTTCAAGACTGAAAAAAAACAATTCACAAATTCAAGCAGGACAAGAATGACAAAACAGTGATCCCAACATCCTAAGATAGTTTCTGTAGAGTATTCAAAAATCCTGTTGTTTTTCTATAGCTTCGTTTTAGTGGTATTTGTTTGATATGTTCCCATTCTATTTTCCAATGATCTCATCTCTTCTCCTGGAAGAGCAAACGCATGTGCATATATAGTATATAGTAATATATAGTATTTATATATATATATATTTATTTATTTATTTATTTATTTATTAGTGATTACATTTGTTGAAGTTTACATAATTATCGTTTTATATATGCATATATCGTAGCCGAAAAAAAAAAAGTAGTTGGAGACCTGAAAATTATGGAGAAGACATCATCTATACCATGCTTGAAACATGTTTAAAACATGGGGTTGGTTGAGATACACACACACACAAACTGTTGGTTTTGTTCTGCGTCTGAAGTTCCACGATTGACGGATGAATGAGCGGGATGTTTGCTTGATCTGGAGGAACAAAAAAAGATCTAGACCAGGTCTAGTCAATGCATTCCACTGCTCTTCAAAACACCGACCACAAGAGTTCAACAAAGTTCAAGACATGTCAGCTGCACACTGAATTGGAAGCGGTCCCAGGGTCCCAAATGATCTGCCATCCCCTGCAGATCTTGAACATGGTAAGGCTTGGACAAAGAACTGCCCTAAATAACATAGGTTTTCACATGTTTTCACACACCCACATATTATATGTGCATAATATCTGCCATTGACAATGATTGGCAGGATTTTCCCCACAGTTCACGGCAACATTTTCTGTCGTGCGCCAGGTATCCAGAGGCATGTTGAGCCTTGTACCGGTGGCAGTCATCGTGGTGTTTTTGACGCAGCACGTGGTAAGCTATGCTGGGGATATTCAGTGCCTTGATGACATGGGCAGTTTTTGCAAGGTAGTGACCCCCAAACCAACGTTGGAGGTTTAATACGTTAGAGATTTAATCCGTTTTATCACCCAAAAATGGCGATTTAGATGGACTTGACTGATTTGACCAACAGACATGTGGATTTTTAATTAGTTGACGAGGTTTAACCAGTTGACTTATGAAGCTGACCAAGTTGGTTTACAACCCATGTTTTGTGGGAACGATATACATCGTGGATGTTAAACAAAATCGATAAGTGGGGTGGCGACACCTTGTGGTGGTTTAAATCGGATGGTTGATTACCTCGTGATTGAATCATCACCATGGGGACTTCACTCTCAAACACTGGAACATCTACAACCATGATTTGGGGATATCATGGAATACCCTCCGGTGTCATCAAACGCGGCTCGCTGGAAAAGCCCCCTGTAAATGACGTTGTCTTTTTGCTTTCTAATGGGAAAATCCTCAAACAAGACATCCCTAGACGGTGGATTTTCGAGGTCATTTGTGACTATGGTCTGGAGGTTTTGCAAGGACTCTGCCGTCAGATGCTTGGTTTGAATCTGTGGGTTTCCGTGCTCCAATTGAGCGCCTTGATTGTTCAACCTTCATTCAAATGATAATCATCAAACGTGGTTGGCTGACAAATCCGCTCGCTGGTAAAAAGGTCTGTGGAAAAATGAGGCATTGGCAATTTCCGAAAACTCATAATCGGTAAATGGGGCATGTTCGATTGCCACATGTGACTACCAGAGGGCAATTGACCTGCTTCACCACCCTCTGGTCGTTAAGGCAATCTGAAGTATTCCAGTTATATAGCATTCTTCAAAGCAAATGGCATTCAAGCGCCAGACTCTATGACTGTCCGTTGTGGAAGTTTAATGCATCACGCGATGCTAAGAAAAAGCGAAGCGGGTAAAATCTAGGAACATGGTTTTTACCCTCTGGTAAACTAACATAGCTATGGAAAATCACCATTTTTAATGGGAAAATCTACTATAAATTGCCATTTTTCAATAGCTATATTAGTTTACCAGAGGGTAAAAAGCACTTGGATGCTTTGGTTGCTCTTCTTTCTGTACCTCCGTTGCTTGAAGGGTCGTATAGCCAGGCCTCACTGGGGTGTATTTAGCACCAGCTTAGTTTGTAGGTAATTAGTGGGAAAACCGGCTCAGCAAAGCATGGTGTTTGAAAGTTGGTCTCCCCATGTCATGAAGGTTTCCTAAGAGCAATTCTGGGAAATCACCCGAAAAAGACCTTTTTGTTACTTTTGGGTCACCTCTGGGGCGGTTGGAGTGATATGCCATTATCACCAGAGGGGGGACCATTTTGGGGGACCCCAAAATGATGCAAACTTGACAATTGTAGGGAAAACCAATGGTCTGGGACACCCCATGGACCCCGCTTTTTGCAGATCCCACCTGTGTCCAGGATACCTTTGGCCGCCCCGGACGAAAGCCTGTCAACACCAGCAACGACGGGAGCAAATCGAAGCTGTCACTTGGGGCATGAACGCTTTAGCCTCTGGTAAACTCACATAACTATGGAAAATCACAATTTTTAATGGAACAAATCACCCATAAATGGCAATTTTCAATAGCTATGTTAGTTTACCAGAGGGTAGTAAGTATACAATCTCATTTTTCGTCACATGGAAATCATGTTTGCAGTTTACCTATTGGCGATGGCACAGCTTGCAAGGCAATGTGGGAAGTCCGCGCGCGGACCTATCGCCAGTCTGTGCAGTTTCTTGGCGATGTATCAAGTCAGATTTCTTGTACGTCCAATACTTATTTGGGGTCAACCTGATAATGTGTATTACTATAATATACTATAATTCGATGATGCATGTATCTGTGTGCATTATTTTTGTATCTTGTAATCATAATATATTATAATGCTATATATTTAAATATAGATATATCAATGTTGGTGTGTATATATATATATAGATACAGATATAGATATAGATATAGATATATATATATACATAAACTAACAAAGAAAAACTGGTTTTGCAGGATGTTTATCATCGGGATGCTGAAAACTCGGGTCTTCTCGCGGATGGAACCTTTTTCAGCATGCTGACCGAGCGGCCCTGCCCTGCATGAGCCAGGTTTATGGTGCATGCAGCTGCCTTCGGAGTTGTTGGCATGACACAGGAGCTTTACTTGAGCCTTGGCGAGGGCTGAAGGGGACCACGCACAACACGGCAAGCAACAGGCCAATAACCGCCTTTGTCGTTTTCGATCTTTGATGAAAAGACAGGAAAAGACACGACACCTGTTGGGAATCTAATACGGCTATTGTGGAAGTTTGGCCAGTTTTGCTGATTTACTTTTGCGAAAATGGAAGTTTCCATATATCTATAGCTATGTTTGCTCACAAGAGCGGACATATGCGAAGTCAGCCAGACATGAATGGACTGGAGTTGTTTTGGTCGTGGAAACGTTGTTCATGTTGTTGGTGCTGGTGGAAAAATCGATTTGATTGAAATACGTCCAAAAAAATATTATCTCTTTGGGGCTTGCTCTACATGTTGGTCAACATGGAAATACACGCAGCATATGTGCAATTTGTTTGCTGATGGGCAGTGTCGTTTCACCTGTGTATGGTTGAGATATGTTGAGATGATAGCCCCCTAGGGTGACGTTTGGGACATGTAATCACCCATGCGACCGCAGAAACATTCTCCGCACTGCGCGCCCTGAGGAACCCTTCGTGGAATGAGATGTTCTCTCTCTTTTCGATGGCATTTGTCTATGTGGCCCATCATTCCGTGTGCAAAGGGAAGTTGAAACTCAATGCCATGAACTTGAGAGGACGCTTGGGCTGCTTCAGCTGGATGGCCGAAATGTGGGAGTGACTTCATGGCACTTCCATCGGATCTTTCGTTTGATGGTCCAGTTGAGGAACGGGTTTAACGGTTTTGCTATGGGCATCTATGGGCACCTTCAGCTGAGACATGGAATTTCAAGAGCATGCCACCAGAGCCGTTCCACATGTCATCCACCAGGCTGCTCCTGCGCAGACCGAGCTTCACGGTGGATATATGCAGGTTTCCTAACTCATGATCGGTACCCTAAATCACCCAAATCATCAAATTCATGCAGATTGAGTATTGGAAGCTATGGTTTTGAGGATCCTCTATTTTAGGAAAGCCCGATAGCATGATATATTTGCAGGTGGATGGATGAAATAGGATGAAACTAAACCAACTCAGAACCGGCACATATCTGATATTTAAGTCCGTGATAGTCCTTGATATGTAATTTTTTCATTGGCAAATCCAGGACTGGAGAATCTACTGGGATCATGATGTTTGTTGGACCATCTTAAGCAAATCTAAGAGAAGTAGGGTCCCAGGGTGGTCCTTGGTCCTCTCTCGTGACCAGGAATCTACATGGTGTGCCTTTGGCTGTGATAACAGGCTGGCGTTTGAAAATGGGACACCCTTCAGAGTCGGCCAATCATTTGTTTTTCTCCAGCGCCATCCTGAATGATTCATGCCTACAATGTGACAGCTGTCAGAAACTGAAGTCAGTTTGTAAACCTTCTTAGCTCATGTCAAGTTCATATTAAACCCCCCCCCAGAAGGTCTAGATCCAGGAGAAGGTTATCACCCCTAAACATTAATAGAGTCGCAAGCCAACTGAACGAGCTCAGATCGCAGAGGTCCCAAGTCCCAGGGCAACCGGTTCTACACCTAAAACCCTTAAGAGAAGCTACCGTTTGGTTATGACTAACAGTTCGCCATGGAGAATCCCCGAAGTAAATGGAAGTTTCAATGGGAAAATCATCGAACATTTGCAATTTTCCATGGCTATGTTAAATAACCAGAGGGTATATGATGGCGGACCAGCACTTTTTGTCGGCTTGGTATTTTTTGAAATTACTCTGTAGCAACAGCGTGGGGAGGTGAATATTCCATAGTATTCCATCATGATCCATTCAGAAAGCCTATGTGAAAGCGGGAAAACATGATCCATGGAATAATGGGAGAAGCCTTTTTTGGAAGATACCCCTGTCGGGGGACTACTTGCGGGGGGTCCCTTTTTGCCCTACCTTTTTGGTATCGCAGTGGTACGGACTACGGACCATTGGTTGTGAGGATGTTTATGGATATTTCATGATACCCTCTGGTAAACTAACATAGCTATTGAAAGTGGCCATAGAAATAGTGGATTTTCCCATTAAACATGGTGATTTTCCAGTTCGCTATGTTAGTTTACCGGAGGGTATTTCCTGACATGACCTCAGATCCCCCTAAATAGCGGCCCTAGAATCACATCGAATTTCTCTCGACTGAGGTCGTTTTTTTTTGTGTGGTTGGATCCTGATGTTTGGCTATTTGATGACACTATAGTCGCATTTTCACTTCGTAGACCACAAACGACTGGCAGTTCTTTTCCATTTCCAGAGGCAACATAGAGTTACCCTCTGGTTATTCGATGCTTTGCCATGGAAAATCAACATGTTTGATAGGTAAATCATCATGTTGATCATATCATATAAATGGGCCATGACTTCCATAGCTATGCTAAAGAACCAGAGGGTATAACTTGGGATTTGCTGAATAGCATTGTTCATGTTCCCTTCAGCTGCTGCATTTGACCATTTTGGGAATCTAGTGGGGAGATTTCACGTATAGTTTTCAAGTGGTATAGTTTCCAAACTTGAGCGTATCAATTGAGAAATGGCAGCCCTTTAAAGGTGATGCCCTCCCAGCAAAATGGGATTTGTTTGTCGGACTCCTCCTGAGAAAACGACAGGAAACCCCCTATAGCTCACTAAAAAACATGGTTTCATGTACACGATCCCATCAATCCATTGACTTTCACGTTGCAAAACACAAAGACGACGGTTTCCTGTACTTTGATGAATCCATTCACTTCCATCTTCTGTAAATCCATCAGTCCATGCACTTCGTTTTCAAACCTCAGGATTGATTGATTGATGGATTTCCTGTCAATCTGACATAATCTGACAGGATGGATAGTTTCCTGCACCCCCTGAGGTTTTACACGTCCTTCTTCTTATTTGTGCTCGCCAAGTCCTCCTCCAAAACCGCCTTGGAGAGTGGCAGGGCGGTCATTGACCAGGGCTTCAACTCAGGTTCCCGGATGATCATGTCGGTTCCTCGGCGAAGAACCGGAAACCTCGGAGCCCCCCGCAAGTTTCATAAGAAGGTTGGGCCCCCCAGCTATGTTGGTTTATTAATCATAGTACGTACGACATTAAAAATCATAGATATTATATCTGCTATAAACATCCATGAACCATAGTTTATTTCGTTATAAGCCATAGTATTATATTGACATATATTGACTATAGTTCTGTATATCCTCCTTAAACCCAAACCAAATTACGAACCAAGTCAGCTATCTCCACTTCTGCCATCCAGCCGCGAGGAGGAACATTTGGTTTTGATACCTCCGAAATTGGGATGATCATGAACCCTTGTTTTATGTATTTTTACATGTATAAACTACGTGAACAATTCTCAAGTTTGTCATGTTTTGCGGCTACACCTCAAAAATCTATGACAAAGGAAACACCTTGGTTTTCTATAGTTTTATACCACTCAAAATGGTGTGCCGTTTTGATAGGGGTATACACCAGACATGCAAGTTATCTATGATAGTCAATGCATGTCAATGCTATGTACTAAACTGAGCATGGACCCCAACAACTGAGCCGTATCCAGCAGGAACATCGGTCGAGGAGGACCCCATTTTCAAGTTCCATGTTGAATTTAGCAGTTAGTAGCAAATGTGCCGTATATTTAGCTAATGTACCGTAAAAAAGGGATTTGCATCATTTGTCTACTAGATTGAAGATGTGTTTTGAAGCAATAGAGCAAGAAAGGGGGAATTATGTTATAAATTGTTGTGATATGATACTACATGATCAATTGGTGATGATGATAATGATGGATTGAGGGATATTAGAGGATCCCGCCATCATATGTTCCTACCGTGTTTTCTTCATGTTCCCTCTGTTTAAATTTCCAACATTTTCTCATATTTATACCCTTTGGTAAACTAGCACAACTATGGAACACCATTTTTGAGCGGTAAATCACCAAACTAAATGGCAATTTTTTGCTTTGTTGTATGTTGACCATGTTTTGCCAGATGGTAGTCTTTAGGGGTTTCCATATTCAAACCACTTTGGGTGATCTCAGTCGTCCTCCCGTGGCCCAGGTGATCTTCATCGACACTCTGACGGCTCTCCCGGCGCAGCTCATGATCTCCCTCGCGGAGACGGTGGTGCACGCGAAGCACTCGCAGAGCACCGAAGAGATCCTGTTGTGCCGCGGTTTGCCGCGGAGGGCATGGATGGCATGGTTCTGAAAAGAAATGGATGGTGATATATGATATGATATAGTTACTATATATTAATATCAATATAATTCATATTTATATGCAATTCATACTTATATATAAAATAAATTTTACATACATACATACATACATACATACATACATACGTACGTACGTACGTACATACATACATACATACATCCATACATCCATACATCCATACATCCATACATCCATACACACATACATCCATCCATCCATCCATCCATCCATCCATCCATCCATCCATCCATCCATACATACATACATACATACATATATATATATATATGCATGCTTATATCGTTGAATGGATAGTGACAATACCTATTCATATTATTGTGTCACTATAAAATGTTCTAGCTTATATAGGATGTTGGCCATCTATATATTCATGGATGACAAACATATGTTTGTTTTATCATACTTGTGATATTACCATGATTTCGCCAGAAATGCTGGTTCACCTTGCCACAACATGGGTACTAACGATGAACATGAGAAAGTAACACCATCAAACACGATATCAATGTATTCATGGGTGTCCATCTGATCTAGAGATACAATAGACAATTACTCAAATTCAGGAAAGGAGTTGAGTCATTTGCATTCATCTACCCATATGGTTCAACTGACTTCAGTGGGGATAGAAAATACCCGATAACATTGAGCAAGAATAGCATGCTTGGGTGTGTCCAAAACGAGGATGCCCTCTGGTAAACTAACATAACTATGGAAATTCACCATTTTTCATGGAAAATTCCACTATTTCTATGGCCATTTTCAATAGCTATGTTAGTTTACCAGATGGTACCCATAAAATGACAGTAGACAATTCGCATTCAAAGCCAAATCTGGTGCCTCGACTAGACTGGGGTCCTAAAATGGAGGTACCCAAAAACGGATGGTTTATAATGGAAAATCCTATTAAAATGGATGATTTGGGGGTACCCCTATTTTAGGAAACCTCCATATAGCCATCAACAAGAAGGATAGACAATTATATCAAAGAGGATGGAACCTTGAAGATCCAGGCTCGTTACTGGTAAGTACTTGTGAGGTTTTACCCCAACCCAGTTAGAATTGGGACAACCTACGCAAGGAAAATGAAATAAACCCGTGACGTACCGTGGCATGAACCTCCAAGGGTCCAAGGGCGATGTGGATCCTTGAGATTCTTTGAGATGTTGATGAAGTTTAATTTGTGCACATTTACATGTCATGTATAATTACAATAAAACAGTAAAGATATAGATCTTAGGATCTTTAAGATTCTATTTGATACATGAAAATGCATATTTGATGATGATATAGTGCTGATAAAAGCATGATCATATTAATGATAATGAACATTCAAGTGAACATGTTTCAAATAAAGGGAATCACATGTTTGCACCTGCACATGATTTACATACATACATACATACATACATACATACATACATACATACATACATACATACATACATACATACATACATACATACATACATACATACATACGTCTATATATATTTACACATATACACGTGTTTGTGTGCGTGTTTGTATTATTTATATGTATAGATACGGGTATATAGTTTGATTTCATTTTTATTCGCATTCTTGATGTACGCCATACAGCTTAAATCATTAAGACTCATTAAGCAATCCACTTGGGTGGTTGATTGGGTGAGATCGTGGTACATCAGTTTTTAGGGGAAACAATCCCAAATAGACCTTTTATTGCGATTTGTTTTGCAGGGGAGACCCAAGGTTTTTTGAAAAATTAAGTGTTTTGGATGCCCATAGCAGTACTGCTATGCTAAGCTTGGTTGAAATTGAAGGCACAGGTGAGTTTACCTTCAAGTCTCAGCGATGGGAGCCAATTCCAAGAATTGAAGGGAACATCTATGGGGAACCCCCCTGCCAATTTTTAAGGGTGGAAACAATGGTTTCCTGCAAGCCGTTCCTTCAACCAACCCACTAACAACTAGAGTGCGTTCAACCTTTTGCCATGGATCTCCCATAATTGGAGATTGGGCTCGGTGTTTCATCATAGTTTTCCTCTGCGTTCTTCCACGGCAAAGGGAGCATTTGCAGGAAATTGTGTGCACATGCTTCAAAAAATATATCTTCTGACATTTTTTTTGCTATGGACCATGTTCATTTCTATCAATTTGCCTTCAACTTAAACTGGGTGATTTTCCACTGCCATGTTTGGTTGCCAGTGGGTTTGTTTCCTGACTGTCCTAGGTTTTTCATTTGTTTATTAAAACCGTTGGTTATAGATTCATCTTGTGGGGTAAGCCACCCTTCTTTTCTTTCTCAAATTATCTCAACTCAAAGATTCGGAACTTGGAACCCGCCCCCCGGCATTTTTCAAGGTTTGCCTGGATGCAAATTATCGTGAGTGCAGGACCCTCGGCCTTTTTTAACAGTGGACGTTGGGACATGGGGAAGTTTGATTTGCCGAACATGCGCTACCGGGCAGACCTGGAGCTTCAACATATGAAGAATGAACGTTGTCCATTTAGTAATTGGAATAGAAACAGTTGACTTAGTAATGTGGGTAAAACAATAATAAACCATCCATTTGGAAATGGTTTATACAACCTATTTATGGTGATTTGGGGGATGGTTTATTATTGTTTTACCCACATTAATCAAATGCAGTCTCACCGACAGCACTATGGAAGAAACAAAACAAGATTACAATTGACAGGCGGCGCCTGTCTATCACCGGGAAAGTTCTAGACTTTTTTTTTCCATTCCATATTTTTGTTTTCCATAATTAAAGTTTTTTCCGATAATTTTGTCGGCTGGAACACGTTCATCGATTCGCAGTTCGAATGTATTTTAAGGGGGAATATTGAATTATGGAAAATATATGTCTAAAAATCAAATATACCGCATTATACCGCATACCCAAAGCAATTTTCAGACCGATTTCAGCATTGTGCCATTGGTTTCGAGCAATTGTCCAACCTATTTCAGCATGTCTCCATTGGTTTTCAGCAGTTGTCCAACCTATTTCATCACCTTTCCATAGTTGTTCAACAGAATTTCAAGTCTGTTTCATTGTTCTTGGCATTGATGTTCATCATTTTATTATCTTACCATTGGGCTTCATAATTTGTGATCCATTTAGTAATTGAAATATGAACTTCAACAGATGACTTGCCATTTGGCAATCAAACCTTGCAATTGAACATACTCTACAAATGAACTTGAATATAGCTGGGAAAATCAACTATAAATAGTGAGTTGTTCTATTGCCTTGTTTGATTACCAGAGGGTACCTATTGAAAAGGTTGATTTTCCTATTGGAGACGGCAAGGCTTGGCAGTGTACCAGCAGTTGATCATCGGTTGATGATGCCTAGTTGTTCGTGCATGAGGACCGATAAAGAATTAGCAACCCATTGAAGTCAAGTGATAGTGGGTTATATTTGGGTTACTGTAGCAACTGATTGCAGCCATTGATAGCTCATGTACATATGATATGTATCTTTGCACATATATATATATATATATACATAAATACATAACATATGCATACATACAGTTTATTGCAAGAAATGTGTTGTTTTCCCTTTCCGAAATCCAGTCCTACACCTCTGGCCAGGAATCATCGGATTTTCAGTGGTCCTAGAGCACCTGGGCACCGATTTTGCAGCATGGGCAACCATGGTTGCCTCCTCAAAAGCGGCTAGTCCTTGGCGAATCTACAATGGAATTCCCCAACTGACAGCAGAAGATCTCTAGATCATAGCACTACCGATTGAATGTCAGATAGAATGGGTGACCTACCCATGCTCGTGAACACATTCGGGGTATGGAACATGGAGGCATTTCACTATACTTGATGGTTGTTAATGGTTACCATTTGGTATATTAACATAGACCCTGAGAATAGCCATTTTTAGAGGAAACTAATCTTCCAATCCCTATCTGCCAGGGTGTATGTCAATTTACCAGAGGGTAAATCCAATTTAAATCTCATTGAATCCCATTAATCACATGAACCCCTATGATTGATGGTTGAGTCCACACTAATCAATGTGACCATAACACACCAAATTTACATCACCCAAATCAACACAGATCGACAAAAACATGGCAACAACAACCTGTTGGGCCGCATTCTGATCATACAATCCATTTTACTCCCCTATATATATATATATATACATAGGTATAATATATATATATATAGATAGATAGATAGATAGATAGATAGATAGATAATATATATATATAGTAATATATATATATAGTATATAAATATATATATTTATATGTAAATATATATATATGTATATGTAAATATATATGTATATATTGTATATGTAAATATGTATACATATATATATATATGCACATTTGCATTTATCTATCAAACATCCTTTAGCATCCCATGAAAATGACCGCAGGTTTTGGGTCACCTCGCATCTGACGTCGCTGATGGACACGGAGTCCATGGTTTGCAGCTTCCGCCGCATGCTGCGTGGCGTCAGCGACGGTGAGGTCATGCTTTCCGAGGACCTGCGCGGCTCGGTGCTCGGGGCGTTGAGACGGTGCGTTTTAGTGGGGGGTTCAGCATCGATGGTGATCCAACCATGAACTTTCATGACACCATGAAACATGAGGGCTTAAGTTGATGAAATGGGGTGGAATAGCAAGAGAAAGGGTGAACTGTGATGGGGAAGACTCTGGAATTTTGAATTTTGATGGTTCATGGGGATAGTAATATATTTATATATATATATATACAGTATATAAATAAATAAATACGTAAATAAACAAATAAATAAATATATGTATGTATATATATATATATATGATCATAGTTATGAAAGCTTATGTCCAAACTTTGGTGGTGAAAACCTCTTGGTTACAATTATACGCCTGACCCCAGATGCAGCCCTATGGCTATAACAAGAACGCGGTGGGGTTTGATGGGAAAAAATGTTGAATGAAACCGATGAAGATGAACTTTGAAGTTATATGTTGCACCCTTGCAAATTAATTATCACCAAACACTTGATTTACCAACAAACACTTGATTTACCAACAACACAAATGGATTAAGCAGCAACATATGGCATGATAGATGATATGTTCGGATAAACTATGACGACCTCGCAGGGTCATGAGTCCTCATCAACCATTAATGTATAATCATTCACCAACGTTCATCAACCTAAAAACTCTGCCATTTGGATTCATTACCCCTATCCAGAACTGCATCCATTTGTGGGAAAATCTTGCTGAATATGACTAGAAACTAGAGATTCAAGTCCTAATCTTGCGGTTGAACATGGGTCCAGATATGGCCTTGCTGGTTAAGTTGGGTAGCCAACTTGGGGAGGCAGTCTTTGATTTCTATCATCCGTGGTTCCATGGAAGCGATGGTGTTTTACATATTCTTACCATGAAATGTAAATGTTTCCTCAAACCAAATTTGGGAAGCAATGCATCTTTCGTGTATGCGTGGGAGTTTTACACATTGTTTTTGTTTCCCTTTCTCAGTGTAGAAACATGTGTGGATGTTTGATAGTTTGCGTTTGAATAGGAAGTTTAAGCCATTTGCTTTTCATGGGTTTCAAACCACTCCTCATGAACGTAACACAACTTGGGAATGTTCATAGGTTTTAACACGCAAAAATTACCAGAGTCTGGGGTTGAGGCAAAGAGATAGGGCATGAAGTAACATCTTGATTTTCCATGATTTTCCCACATTTCTCCTATTAAATCCTATTGAGAGATATAAAATATATCATGATTTTGGGGGACGCATGAGATTTTGTGCTACCATTTGTTTGGAGCCGCCCTTGAGAGGCCCCAACCATCCACAATCCGCCAGACTGGGACATTCCCCCTATCACTGAATAGGTTCACTACTCCCTTCCCCCTCATAGAACATGCCCCCAAAGAAGGGACTCAAAGGTTTCTTCATCTAATACCAATAGATCCGAGGGAAGGAATTGCTGTGTGTGGGTGACAAGTGGGGGGTTCCTAAAGTGGATGCCCCAAATCCATGGGTTTTAATACGAAATTCGTCCATTTGGCTTCAAAGCCTCAGCCTCAGGTATTGCGGAAGATTCAGATTGCCTGAAGCACTTGTTGATGACGCAAAGCAAGTTCAAAGGTACTTGGGATGGTTTGGAAGATGTGGTTGGAAGATGTTCGATTGCGGAGTGGTCGACCTCCGCAGTTTCTGGATTGTTTGTGCAAGACATAAGTTGCACTGATCCGAGTGAACTAGGTAGAAACATACATTGATATGAAATCAGGAAGGACAAAATTGGGAAACAACTGTAGATATTGGTGTTTGATGTTGTTTGAATGATCTTTTTTACATCACAAAGATGGAAGTGAGGAAGCTAGGCTCGGGACAAGACACGTTCCTCAATCCATTGAACAATACTACAGAGCCACCGTGCAAGGTAAAGATTTCGAGCGACTGCTGGTTGAAGAGGAAGTGGATCGATTTCAAGCCGCTTGGCATTGCTTCGGGAAAGCCTGGATGGCCCACCAACGGGACATTGAAAATCAGAAGACTGAGAAAGACGCGGAACATGTACCATCTTCTAGGAAACTCTCGAAAAGTATGGTTTAGTAGTAGTAGTAGTAGAAGAAGAAGAAGAAGTAGTTTTATGTTTCATGTTTCATGTAGTTTCATTAAAGTTGATCAATTTATTTGGGTTTGTTGGGTGCCCCAATGACTTGAGCCATCAGCTGGGTCCATTGGTCCATGTTCAATGCCAGCTGGAAGGAGTTTATGAAGCAATCCATGGCGGAAGCTCACAAGCCGGAAGAGCAGAGGACGGATTTTTTGCACCGTCTCAGTTTTTACTGTTTCGGGGGATCGAGCTCGGCTGGGACAATTGATGATTTTCCCATGTGCTACCCCAAAAATTGGAATGACATGTTAATACTAAACATAGACAAAAATCTGTGGTTCGCCAGGTCTTGAAATTTGACCCATGTGTTTTTGTTTCCAGACATTGACCATCAGGGCTTCCCCCTCTTATATGCTTTGAGTATCACTGTTTCACCCAGCAATGATCTGTGCAGGCGAGAGGCCATGGGGAGTTGAACATGGTTGACGGTTGAATCCACTTGCAAACCATTTCCAAATATGTCCAATAAAATCATTCTAAAGCCTTCGCAGGGATGGGTCTTTTTTTTGGCTGCTTTGGGAACTCGCTGACCTCGGATTCACGGGGGATGCTCATCCCAAAGCCGACAAGGATCATCTCCAATTTGACCCGGACCAGGATAAGATCCCCTACTACAAAGATACCAAACACAAGATTCGCTTTTGAGGTTAATTAAATATAATCTACCCAAACATATTTCAAGATTCCCACTTGGATCTATCTGAAAATAAGATTCATTTTTAACGCCAACAATTGCATTTTGTGCAAAGGGGAAGTCATGACGAATAATGACGAACCAGTGGAAGGAATGGGTCACTCTATTTTCATACATGTTTATCGTTGGTTATCCTCCGATAATGAGACATGGCAATGGAAAATCACCATTTGGTTAGATGATTTCCCAGCTATAAACTTGGCTGCAAACGTCGATTTCGGGGACTTCCCAGCTAGTCATGCTTGATTACTGAAGGGTAAACATTATATTTCCATAATATTTCATTACATTCCCATTACATTCACATGATAGTCTATTTATATCCCGATTAAACTCTATCAATCAAATCTCGTTAAACATGTTAATACCATAATATTAGTCCAAAATATGCATATTAATCCCACTAAATCCCATACAAAAATCCCACGAAATCCCACGAAATCCCAGTAGATCCCATTAAAAAGTCTCATTTGTCGATGGTTAAACCTCCATTGATTCACCATTTTTCCTCTCCAATTGAGTCAGCTCTCATGGGCCAATGAACCTTCCTGGTGCAGGACCAAAACTCCTCCCTGCCTGCGTATCTCGCTCCGGGGCGCTTCAGACCTGCGCGTCGGGGTGGACGTGTGGCACGTGTCGATGCCAGGGCGGAAGGTGGGACAACGGTGGGACGGGGGAGAAAGCTTGGTATTAAGTTCCCATTCTGGTGGATGGTTGTAATATAGCAACCCCCAGAAAGATACAAAAATAATTTATCACTGTGGGAATTTTACTTTCTATCTGGTGGTTTCCATTTGTTATTTTCAATCATATGTGGGGCGATGCACCCCATTGAGAAGTAGGTTTGAGGTGGGTTGGACCCATCAACCAGCACCACATTTCCATGACATAACGTATCAACACATCCACTACTGTTGTTGTACAATAATATATGAATGCAATTCATACTATTTATCCAGAAGAATATATGTGTATGATATTACATTATATTGATATGATATGATATGATATGATATGATATGATATGATATGATATGATATGATATATAATGATATATACGTAAATATATAAATAAATTCATTATAATGTATATATCATTCTCATATGTCTATATGATTATATAATATATATATATATATGCCCACATAAGATTATATTAGTATTATATACATATATGCATGTAAACATTGAATCATTGGATATAGAGAATATGTGTAAGGCTATACATTCAAGGCCATTTCCGCCAGGACGGAGTTCGTCACTTGCTGGCCCTGCGCGAGGACAGTGAGGCCCGATGCCAAGCACCCGACGCCTGTGGATGCTTGGTGAAGTGGTGAACGTTGCCGAGGGAGACTGGGGCAATGGCGGGGATAGATCGTATGGAATAATGAATAATGGCATACAAGGGGGGTTAACCATCGAATATGGAGATTCGATGAGATTTAACCATCAAATATCAAATATGGGTTTTTTAACCATCAAATTTGAGGATTTCAACGGGAAAATAATGGATTTCCCTTTGGCAAAGAAAGGTCGCAATGAAACATCCCCAAAACTAGATGGAGGTTTCAATGGCAAAATCATACAGATGGTGGGTTTATGTAGATGTTCAATTGCCACGTTTGATTACTGGAGGGTATATTTTGGAATACAACCAACAATTCATGGAATTTAGATGGATCTCGCAAACTTCTGGCAGAAACAAACATGGCAATGGAGAATTCTCCTAGTTTGAAGATTGTTCCTGCTATAAAGCTCCATTTAGTTCGGGATCTTGCCAGCTAGCCATGTTTGATTTCAGGAGAGCACCATTTGGTAAACACACGTGGTAATTGAACATCCTTTGCAAACCAGGGTCATGAATCAGTTTTTATAGTAGTGATTCCTTCAATTTTCCCATAGTATCATACAGTATGCCCATATTAATAGGTGTCGGCCCAAACGCCCCTACCAGAGGTTCACCGGTTCATACGAATGCTTGGGCAGGGATTGTGACTCCTGGGTTTGCGACCACCCCCATTTGTTC
>BGPT01002205.1:57538-95305 GCA_003297045.1 Symbiodinium sp. clade C Y103 | reverse complement strand
CAATGGTAGGACAAAAGTTGCGCTTGTTGAGCTTCCAGCAGTGAACATGTTCAACTTCTCCTTCTGCACACCCTTTCCCCTTAGAATCCTAGCATGGAACTGTGTCGTACCCCGGTCGGATTTCCACCCTCCAAATGCTTTATAATCTTATATATTTAANAAATGGACTTGGAAATGTGATCCGCGGTGGGCCGAGATGGATGTTGTGTAAAGCCTTCAAGAAGCATAAACTTTGTTCCTCCTGATGTATATATATATACACACCATGTTGAACCCTTTCTGAAAATCGTGGCCAGCCATGACCAGGAGACCTGCCTCAAGGGAGACGTGCCGCCATGCACCATGCAAGCGGGGGCGCCCTTCTGCACAAGGCCCTGTTTGATCAATGCGACCCTGAACTTTGGCATCGTAGAGGAGTCTTGGACTATCAGGTGGATCAAACAGGGGAGCTACTAAGAGCTCCTGGGAGTTTCGGCCATGCATGTTTTGTGGCTCTGAATCAGAAATGGAAGGGGACGGCAGCTGAGCGAATTTTGAGTACTTGCAGGCCCAGGGTTTAGTCCCTCCAATTTTGCATTTAGAGTTTCAATCATTTTCACAACTCATGATTGGATTTTATAACATGTCCGTATCCTATTTGCCAAAATGGTTTCAGAATAATTCAAGCATTGCCAGTGTTGATTCTATTCAGGAAACCTGGCATCATTGGATCTATGCGGGGATGGGTCAATTCTGACCGCAAACTTGGCTTGTTATCACACCCAGATTGTTCAGACAACAATTTCTGGGATGCGAACTGCATATTATTACTAGAGAGTTACAGGGATGATCATCAGGGTGCAGGCAATAGGAACACTACTCATGATGATCATCAATGTGATGATTGACTAAGTTGATTCGTAGTACTATCGAACACCGATATATATATATATAAATCGATGCATGGCTATATTAAATTATATGATATATAATTTCTCTTATCAAATGTTTAATGTTGATCACAAAAAAATGATGTCGATCACAAAAATAATTGTTGATGATTATGTTGATGGTGAAAGTGTTGTTGTTGCTGTTGTTGCTGTTGCTGTTGCTGTTGCTGTTGTTGTTTTTGCTTTTGTTGTTGTTGTTGTTGTTGTTGTTGGCGTTGTTGTTGGTGTTGGTGTTGGTGTTGTGTTGCGTGTGTTTGTTTGTTTGTTTGGTTGGTTGGTTGGTTTGGTTTGGTTCGGTTCGGTTTGGTTTGGTTTGGTTTGTTTGTTTGTTTGTTGGCTCGCTCGCTCGCTCGCTTGCTTGCTTGTTTGTTTGTTTGTTTGCTTGCTTGCTTGCTTGCTTGTTTGTTTGTTGTTGCTGTTGATGATATATATATATATATGTATACACATAAACATCAAGGATAACTATTGACCCACTCTCCTGTTTCTGTTGAACGGATTCCAGGACTCCGATCCACCCTTCGACGACGTTTTGGAAGAGACCTTGAGTTCCTTGCCCCTTCTCCGAGCTCGAGCCCAACGAGGTGGGCTTGGAGCATCCGCGGACCAGCTCCATGGGAGGGCTATTGGCCATCAACCATGGGATGCGACGGTTGTTTTTTTTCTGTTTTTTTTTTCTCGATATGTTGAAAGTAACCCAAAATTTCTGGATCGCCCGGCTTGTTGGGGGAAGTCTTGCTCCTTGGGGAGGAGTCTTGCAGCTCGTTAGGGGAGAAGTCATCCGTGTACTGCGAGCCACAGGACTCCTCTCCAAAAAGACGTAAGACTCTTCAAGCTCAACAAGAGTTGTTTCGCTATAGCAATTCTCAAGAAATAGATTCTTTTCTCACCAAAATTGAAGGAAGTGTTTGCTGATTGAATTTTGTCAGGATAGCTGCTTGTGCCATGTCGTGGTAAGCAGTAACCATGCTACTTCCATCGGCAAATTCCGTGACCCTCCCCACAATCTACATTGAACTTGCTGAGGCGAAAAACTTCACATTCCTTCTTGTCATTGCTGTTCGAGAGTGTATGGATCCACCATTCATGTTGGCCGCGCGCCCCAATCATCACAGGTTATTCGTCGCCTCACCAACAAATATTAGCAACTGTCGAAGAAGATTTACACCAACGGCGAAAGATCTCCACTGTAAGAACAACCATCGGTTCTGGGTTGCATTTCCATTTTTGCGAATATCGTAAAGTTGGAAATGGATATCTAACCTTTGCAGATTTTCAACATTTCTGCGGTCATCTCCCATCAAACATGGTATTGTATTTGCATGTGCTCGTTGGACAGTACTGAAGGGTCACATCCCCTTTTTTTGCTGGTAGAATCGCCTTAAATCCCTTCTGAAATCCGTAAATCCAGCCAGCAAACCTTTAATTCTCTGCCACTTCAGATCAGTCAAATCCCAAGATTTGCTATATATGTATATATGTCAATAGCATATATATATATATATTATATTTATACATATATATATATATTTATACACATATATATATATATATTATATTTATACATATATATATATATATATATTTATACATATATATATATATATTTATACACATATATATATATATATTTATACATATATATATATATTTATACACATATATATATATTTATACATATATATATATAATATTATATATTTATATATAAATACATATAAATCCCACAATTTGCTGCTAAAAATCCAGCCCGTTTTGCCAGGCGATGGTCTGCTGGCGCAGCTGGTCACGTGGTTTGTGCCCTCTACGGTGGGATTTGCGCCATCGGCGGATTGGGTCGAGGCGGTGCTTTGGCTGAGCCCGGCCGGGGCACGGACAGGAGACCAGTCGTAGGTTTTTTTGTGTGGGAAGATATAGGATATTTAAGATGGATATATTATCTCCGAAATATTCCAAACATACAGAGTAATGATTGACATCACAAAAAAATTGAGGGTTTGTTAAATTGGGGGATCCCCAAAATCCCATGGGTACTAAAATGGTCTAATTTGGATGATTTGGGGGTAGCCCCAGTTTAGGGATTCCTCCATAGGAACAGGGCAATTTGATGGGTTTCAATATGATTTATTTGTTGGGAAATTCATTGGGATACTGTAGACTGGGAAAACACATCTATTACCAACCATTGGAGCATAGGGATTTAATTTGAAAATGATGATGGGGATATTACGGGATATATTTCACCAACAATATGATATTTGGGTATGTCTGAAAATGGGGGATTACCACAATCTTGTGGCTATTTCAATACGGAAAATTGTGATCAACCATTGGGTTTTGGAGATACTCAATTTTCAAACGAACCCATGTGGGAATCTCAGAATTGTACCATGGAAAAAAATATGTTTTGGGTCTCCAATCTTGCCCAACATTATCAAGGGAATGTCATTTCGGCAGGACTACACCAAGATGACGAGCCATGCTCTGTCTTGTACCAGGCCTGTGATTGGGCCATACTTTGCTTCAAAATGTATTTTTCCATTCAGATTGAGAATCTTGTAAAGCAAGCATTATGTAGTACTCAGCCTAGAAACAAGGCTTTGAAGGGCTTGTGTAGTTTAGTGTTTTGGATTTTGACGACTTTAGGGTTTGACTATGTGAGGGTGTGGAGGGTTCAGTGGGTCAGGGGTTCAGGGTTTAGACGGGCCCGCAGGGAACACAGGAGCATCAGCCCTTAAATATACATTTGCTATACTATACTTGTCTCTTGGCAGCCAACGCCCTGTGCTGACGGCTCAAATCCTTATTATTGGCCGTCAACTCCACTTCTCGCAGTAAGGTGCTAAACCCAACAGTCAACCCAATTGGGACGGTGGACTATTGGGGCTACCAGATTAACCAAATCCCTTAGCTGCTCCAACTTCAGTCTTGTGACTGGACATGCTCCGCTGCGGCCAGGTGTATGGTCGGAAGCGTTTGCGGCTCTTCTCTCCTCTGGATACGAAGCACTTGAAGGCCAACGAACAGCCCCATTGTTGCTGGTACTTGAGCAGGGGCCCAGTTTCGGGCCCCAACTGATGAGGGTTTTTGACTTGAATTTGAGAGATATGGTGACTTCAGAACAAGATCCAGAAATGATGGTTGTTGGGGGATAGACTGGCACTTATTGAGTTCTTATCAGGAGCTGGATCCTCAGATCAAACCTCTGGGAATTTGAGGACCAAAGGGAAAGATAGACAATGCACAGACATAGATAAAACACGGACAAAAGGTGGCTCAATTGGGTTGCTTGTGTATTGGAAAACACTTCGGTCATCCGATTTGGACATGGCTTATACCACCCGCTTCTGGGGATATGGGGTTTTGTTACTTGTAGGTTGTGTTTTTGATCATTCACTTGCTTCACTGTTTTGATCCACTTGTGGAAAGATTAGTTCACAAAATCCAAGCTCCGTGGCTGATCCAACTCTGAGGTTTGGGCGAACATGGAACTTTGGCATCGATGATGTACATTTCCCATGAAATATGTTCAACTTCTGGGAGAAAATCATAAATTTTGGACGTCCTGTTGAATTTTTGGAACCCGAAGGATTCGGACTTTGTTCCCTATGGCGGGTTTTGGTGGCCCAATGCTACTGTCACTTCAGCAAGATGATCCATGAGAGTATGTTGATGCTGTTGCCATATTGATTAAACACATTTATTTTCTTTATGTTTTTTTTTTTTTTTTCGGAATGTTAATTGATGTTGGTGTGCATGTCTTGATGGTCAGTAGATGCCTTGATTCAAATCCCAGAGAAAGGATGTCCCACAGGCCTTTTTTCCACTTCCAACAGACCAGCTGGCCGTGCAATCCATGGGTACTGGAGGGTATTGCTGGTGAACACACTATCCTGGATTGTGACTATTCATGGGGGTATAATTAGGGTATCTGGAAGAAATGGGGCTTAGAACCAGCGAACGGCATGGGATCAGAACTGTCCATGTTGCTGAGGTTTTGCTTGGTACTCCACTAGGGGGACATACCATTATACAGTATATATATATATACAGTATGTGATACACAAATACTCATGGATATTAATATACATCAAAATAAACATATATTTTTCATAAAAAAACACAAAAATCATTCATAGGAATGGAGGCCCGTCACACGCTTGGCTTTTGGTGAGGAACACGCTATTCCCAGCTGTCCTGGGAAGAACTGGACACCTTGTCGTCTTCGTTGCAACCCTTGGAGCTGGTTCTGGAAGCAGGCGCGCAATTGGACGGCGACTGGGATATATCATGCTCCAAGTGATGGTGAAATTTTACTTCTGGACCAGGTCTAATTTACTAATCACTATGGTGCATTGGATGATTTTCCCATTGAAACCTCCATTTATAGGGGATTTTCCTTAAATAACCAGAGGGTAATATCATTATTCACCTATCTTTTTTCTGGGATATGGGGAAATATCTTACCAACCATTGGGATTTGGGGTGATTTATCATCTAAGGATTTACTGTAACTAGGACAATTCTGATATAGTGGGGGGTATGATGGGATACATACTCGTGGGTAAACCAACAGAAATGTGGAAAACCAATGGTTTCCACTTCGGAAGATGACATACAAATGGTGGGTTTTCCACATCTATGTTAGTTTGCTGGGGTATATAATGGGAACACATATTGCTAACAATTGGGAATGGGAAGATTTCTCATCCAAAAATGGGTATTGAACTAGAAACATGTTGATATAGTAAGGATATTATGCACCAGCAATGTGATACTTCGTTCTGTCTGAAAATGGGTGATCAATCCTCAAAATGGAAATGGGGCCATGGGGAAGCTGGTGAGTAGCCATGATATTTTGGCCTACCATATTTTCAGACAAACCCAGCTGGCCTTTCATAGTTTTTCATGAGAATTGCGAGGACAAATCACGTCTAAACAAGGCCAAGTGCTGGTTCCAAGAGGGTTTTTGTAGCGATAGTCATTTGCATGCTTGCAGCCGGCAGTTCTCATGGGCTGTTTGCCGCACTTCCAACTGGAATTTGCGTGGCACACATATTCTTCATTGGTGCTCTGCTGGTCTCCACATCAACTCGCTTGGTATAATTCCGCAATTGGGGCGATTGGGGCCGATCCATCCAGCTGTGAATCCAGCTGCAGAATTTTGGGTGCAAGATTCATCTTAGTGACAATAGAAAAGAGGATGGTGGATAGGGTGAATGGCTTGTTTCCCAATAGGATGATTCTCAGACATTTTTGCAGATCATTCTCCTGCTTTGTTAGATACAATCAATTTCCCAACATCATGATTCCAAGGGAAATGATAGACTTACCATAGCCATATTAGATGGTTCAGTGGCGGCTGGTCGGTGAAATGCTTGAAAAGATGAACACGATCTGGAGGGAACAAGGGCAACCCCCCAATGATCATCCATGAATCAACCCATTGACCATCCACAAATCCTCTAAATCCCATTTTCCATGCTAAAGAAACCTTATTTTTCCCTGGGTGATGCAGCATTTTATGTGGTAAATCTCACCAATCTTTCCACCGTTGGTCTCCGGCCAGGGGATGCCATCTTCATCCCCAACGGTTGGTGGCACGCCGTGGAAGCCTTAGGGCCCGACCCAGCGGTGTCCATCAGCGGGAGGGGCCTCACCTTCTGCGAGGGCGTGGCGTTTTTGTGGCTTTTTTCAAGATGGGTGGGTTGGTGGTTGGGGTCGGGGTTGGCGACTGTGATTGAGGTTACTACTAGTGCTATTCTATTGTTGCAACTATGATCATTGCTTTGTTTTTAATGTCCAAGTTTGTGTTTTTTTTCTTTATATAAAACAGGCTTAGGTGATATAATGTGGATATGAGGGAGGTGTAACTGATGCAAGAACAAGATGGATATTTTCTGGGTAGGTTGAGCATGTGGGACTTCGGCAAACTGTAGTGGGAGTCCTTTTGATCATGACAGAACATATTTGTTCATGCCAACGAAACCTGCTGTTGGCTGGTTTCTCTGAGTGAATTAATGTGGGATTCACCCAATGCCATAGTCACCATCCCCAGTAACTTACCACAAATGATAAATGGATATTTGTTTTTGCCCATCCCCAACTGATAGGCAGGTTTGTGGCATTGGGGCTGATTGGGTGACTCCCATATTTTACACCCAGGCCAAGGATTCCCGCCATTTTTTCCACGCCATTCTGGTAGCAGATTCGACCGTTGCGCTCAGGCCATTCTGGGTAGCCATTTTGATGCGACTGGGCAGTGAATTGGGGTTACTGTAGTTGCCCCAGTCATAAATGGGATAACCCACTTACGTACGGCACTTATGACAACTACTAAGTGGGGATGATCCTCCAAGTACTAGACATTCGTGGTGTTGGAGCTACCTTTTCAGTGGGGTCTGGCTGATTGAAGTTAGTTTCAACCACTCCAGTGATACATGGGGGCCCAGCATTGACCATATGACCACTGGAGCATCTCCGAGTTCCATTAGTTTTTCCCCCCGAGAGGGGTCATCTATTGAGATCCAAACTTCTCCGGCTTATGAATCCAGCGATTCATTGTTGGTCTTGGCGAATGCTCCGGAATTCTTGGGAATGACAACCCACACAAGTCATCGCATGCACTTGACCCCCGCAGGCGTGTCATTCCCTTGCCTCTGAGGCAACAGAGACTGTTGATGCCGGAGAGCCGAGCTGTTTGGTTGCCGCACATTTTGGCGCTGGTCTTACCATTTGTCCCGACTTTGGTCCTCATGTCCACACTGCGCCGGTGTTTCGGACTGTGGAGATTTAAGAACCCGCCAGTTGGGGTGGAACGAAAAGAGAAGTGAATGGCACTGCTGTAAGAAGATTGGAAATCGTGTTGGGAAAGCTGTGAGTTTTCGTCCGGCTGGACAGCTGAACAGCTGCTGGCACCGGTCCCAATTTGCCATGACAGTGACGACATTTCAATGTGAAAGCTGCACATGGGGCTGGCAAGGCAGGAGCGCCAACTCAAGGTTCGCATGTTGGTTTCCCGGACGTCAGCATGTTCCACTGAAACTACGAGGCTCCTCAGGTGAAGAGGCGGAGAATCAACTTGCTGATACCCAGCAGATGGTGGCCACCAAAAGTGACTGCTTTCTTCGGTGGAATGTCAATCAAATGCCCGAAGTGCAAAAAAACCTGGATGTTTACTGTTGATCATACTTGGGGAGATCCTTTCCTGTGCCAAAACAGTTCGAACATTTCCGGATCTCAATTCGGAGTTGCGCAGCTGAATATCGGATGTGCTTCCCGTCAAAAAAGACAGCCAGAGCGAGCCAAGTTTTTGCGGAAACACAGATGGAACTCAACCCTTCCGCTGCTTGTCTTGACCAATATCATTCAATCGCTAGTTCAATCCTGATTCATGTTCCAATTCTTGCTCCTTAGATTGGTGATTTCCTTTGCTATCCTTTGCTAAAGTCGATGTTTTTTATTTGTGTGATCATCCTTCTTGTTGATCGAATTCCCATTTTTCAGAGGGTGACCTCCCAACCCAATTCCTTGAGGGTTCCAGCCCGTTGAAATCTGGGGATTCCATCACTGCTGTCACAGCTCTCCAAGGCCATCAGCGTCAGCATCCAGCATGCCGGTGTCCGGGTGCCAAGGTGATCCAACATTCATGGTAAGTGATCATCTGGAGATGATCATGGGGTATCCACCTAATTTTCATGGGATAGTCATGTAGAAATGACTAAACAGGTGGATTTCCATCTTGCATTGGAGATTACCACAGGGTACATGATCGGGACTAGGGATCCCACTTTCTGGGTCAAAATGACTCATCCATTTCTTTTAGGTACACGGGTAAACCCAACTTTGATCCACCATACTTGGGCAGTTGAACTTAATATATGAGGGGGTATATGGCCATGACTACAGGGGTCACATTAGAAATTATGGGCGTGGTTGTGACCCGTGAATAAGACCAACTGCACCCTCAAGTACTAGGCCCACATCCGAGGTATCGGACTAACTCTTGCTAAGTTCAGGGACCTTCACTGCTGGATGCCTATTTTTTGGGGTCCAATTTGGAGTCAGTCTCCTCAGTATAAGTTAACTGGATATTGGTGGTGAGAATTGCTGGGATCGCAGCTCTATTTAGCTGATCCTGGGTGAGCAGCCTCCGAATGCCATGGTGATGATAGGTCTGCAGGTGCTCAAATTGACTATCGTTTGAAGGGAATCTTTAGGAAGCCCACTCATCAGAAACAAGCCTACTCTGGGTGTTCAAGTCATATCTTGAAAGACATGGTCAGAATATGCCACGATATTCGATTTACCATTGCCACTTAGTGTCCACCTGAAGAAGCAAGACAAGGGCAACAAGACGGAAAAGGGTAGCAAGGGCCGCCCTTGATTTGTCTCAGGTGGGCCAATGGTGGGAGCGGCGGGAGCCAAGGTGGGAGCCGTTCCGAATCGTGGGTTGTGGCTTGTTGGCTGAAAAGTGCAGCCTCTGTGCAGCCCTCCAAAATTCAGATGGGTAATAGGGTCAGAAGTATCACCCCCAAAATTGCTGGTTTGAAAATGTTTGACACAAAAGAGCAACAAACTTTGTGGGACAGTCGGTACCCTAATGATATAATCCATACTTCCTTGGATTGGTTAGGCGATTTTTTTTTGCCACTCATATTGGATGGGAAAAACTTATGGTTTCCTGTAGGTTTTCCCCAAAGAAACATCCTCCCAGTGCCCAGACTCTGCCAAAAGCAACACTTTTCCAACTCGGAGGTCGTGGTGCCATCAAGAGCCCGTAGTGATCTCAGGGGTTCCAAGTGGGGGATGCCCCCCCAAAAAGTGGGCAAATCTTGGTCAAAATGGCAACTTACATGGTGAGGATTAGGGAACTCATCCCCAAACAATACTTTTTGCCGGATTTGTCTAAGGGCGTTTTTCTTTTTGGCCATAGAGGAATGGATGGACGACTAGATGATGCCTGGCAGGGAAATGAGCTATTTTTTGCAATCCAAGATCAAGGTAAGCCATGGAAAAGCCTCGATTTCATGGAGTTCATCTCTGTGAAACCACTTGGATTGACATTCTGTCATCAAAAAACACCTGCCAAATACTCTGGTATTGGGAGATTCTTCATTTTTTCCTCATCAAAGTTTGGTGATTTTGGGCTATCCACCATTTTTGGAAAAAAAAGAGTGGGACATTTCATGTGGTATCCTTTGGATCCTTCAGATTGACTACAGGTGGATCAACATTCCTGCAAGGGTCATTCTAGAGGTGGTTGGTGTTAATCTGGGATCCATCATGGTTTCAGAACCTTGCTCACAAGTAGGATGTGAGTGGCCCAAGTACTGTGTGTGGGACACCAATAAACAATCGACTGGGCTTTTGCAAAGCTCCAAAGAAACAGGTCTTTTCATGTAGTTTACTACATTGACTGGGCATATGGGACACAAATATACTCTAAACGCAGTAAATGAATGATTGTCTAGATGAATAGACAAATGACTAGCGCAATGTATCAATCAAATACATTATATATAGATTTGTACATAAATCAACACATAGCTAAGAATAGTAGGTAGAACATCTGATAGATTGATAAATCAATAACTCAATGAGTGAATACATAGATAGACACCCTCGATATTACCCACTGAGGCAGAGGCACGGAAGCGAGGCTGGGAGCATGACCTGGCGACGGCGAATGTTTAAAGAAAATGAAGGCTCCCCCCCGATAGAAAAAATACACATGACATAAAAAGGAACACTATTGTCTTTTGGTGTAACATGACAGATTTTGAGAAATCTCTGAATTTTGGGGTGCCTTGGGAGATTCGAAAGCGTCAAAGTCTTGTGGAAGTTGGCGTGCTGTCTTGAACTTAGTGTGACACTGCAGCAGGGTTTACTCCCTTGTGGTGGTTCAAAGATGGCTTGCCAATGTGCCGACCCAAAATCCGGAGAGTTGTAGTTGTCAACCATGCACATTTGGAGCAGCCAACTTTGAACCATATCCAATTTTTGCCACAGAAGTCTCAAGGGGGATGATGTGATCCAGGAGACATTGAGCCAACGGCAGACCAGGCTGGACTGATGGAAAACTGTAGGGCTCTTGCTGTTGATGGTTCAAATATTGCTGAATCACGTCTAGCTGAGCTACTGCCAAAAGATGTACTGTAGAGGTTTCGGGTATTGCTAGGCCTGACTAAACCATACCATTTTGCACTTAACTTTTGTCAAAAATGTTTGGATTCGTGATTCTCAGCGGCCAGATTGCTGCAGCAGCTTTGGAAGAATTTCACTTCAGCAATCAGTGCTCGGGAAAATAGGGAATGCTGTGATAAACATGTCTTGTTCAACATGGACAATTGTCATCATATTTTCCTGGAGGGCCTTCGGGTACATTCATGTACCTGGTAATCACCAAGACACTGCAGAAAAAAATGGCTTGAAGTCCCATCCGGAAGGCAGTCAAACAACAATTTCTGTGTTGGTTTCAATGTGTACGGATCCCCAAAAGATAGAAAAGTAAAAAAATGAAACACCATTAAAATCCCACTAAAATAGTGAAGATTCACTCTTCTATCTGTTTTTGGGGTTACTATAATGCAAGATCCACATGTTTGGTCAGTGATCCTCTTTCTTCTGGGTTCCAGCTGTCTCTGCAGGTCACCCACCCAAGGCTCGCAGCGGATTCCCGTGCGCAGCGTGCCCGGGAGCGGCGGGATGTGGCGACTCTGGCGGGGCTGTGGCGATGTGTGAGTTGAGTTAGACGGGGCAGTTTAACTGGGTTTGTTCAAGGTAATTTTGTTGTCCATAGGTTTCAATACTAAAATGGTCTAATTTTGGATTATTTTGGTGTACCCCCATTTTAGGAAACCTTCGTTTGGGGAATGGACATGTTGTTTTTTTCGGAGCCCTTAGGCAAATCCAAAGAGTCAGATCCAGTACTCCCTTGCCCCGTGCAGCCCTTGAACACACCCCAAGAAACTGTGGTGGATGTAGAAGATGAAATCACATATTTGGGACCATAGAATGGGGATGTTGAATGCTGGGGGGAGATTGGCGGATGCGGATAAACAACAGATGATCAATTATGCAGACCAAACACTGCAACAAGATGCAACAAGCGCACTATCTGTTTTTTTTCTCGAGCACTTGCCCCTGTTGTCATGGAATCTGTGAACCAATAGTCACCAGTGCGCCTTGGACGTCAGACAGGGCCTCACCGTTCTTCAAAGCGGTCTTCACAAACGAAAAAAGATGGGGAATCTGTATTCCTTCAGATGAAACCGACCCAAATCCCCGAGTCGCTGTTCAGCGCTGGTGGATGAAAAGTAGGGGGGACCCCATAAAGGGAGAGGTCTAGTCTAGTAGTGGCTATCAACCAGTGTGCAATATCTTTTCCCTAATAAAGAATCACTGGATTTTGTGGTTTACAGCAATAATGGCATTGTTCATTTTCAGATCCGCCAGAGAGTTGATCTAGCGGATTTTTCTGATACAGGGGTTGGGATTTTGCGGATGGCCAAACCTCAGCTGTTGCAGCTTTCTCACTGCCCATTTTGGTCGGTCATACCCTCACATCATGATCTGGAGATGTGATAAAAACTGTCCTGACGCTGGGTTGACAGGTCTTGTATCCTGTCAATGGACTGTCCACGTCTTTGATACCAATGAAAACGGATGAAAACTCCGCACGGAAAACGTGGGAGTTTTCCATTGACATGTTAGACTCACTAGAGGCAACTAGCACTTCAATCCAGAGACCATCCCCCTTGCCACTTAAAGACGGTGAAAGGATTCCTTTCATTTGGGGTGTTGGAGGGACTTGGGCTATGCTCCAGAGCTATATTCAATTCATCTTAGAATCTTTTATATCCCGCTGATATCTTAGATCCCCACTATATCCACATTTTGCCCAGTTAAATCCCTATAATTGCCTGGTCCATGGTAAATCCCCCATTCCCAATTCTTGGTTACACTATTATATATCAGTTTCATTCCATGGCATTCCGATAAAGATCTCAATGAAGATCCCTATCCAATTTTTACATGGTAAATCTCATGATATTCCAACGAGAATCCCAATCAATCCCATGAATTTCCTCTCAATCCACCATTTTCGCCGCTTAAATCGCGGTCATTTTTTCATGGAACATCTACCATCTCTGGATGTTTTTCTGGACCAAACAATCACCCAACCAGGACGGGTCCTCAATCTGCACCAAGACGGCGCGGGACGAGCCAAGATTCAGGCCAGTTTGCTATTGAAACTGCCAGTGGAATTGGTGATTGACCACCAAAAACTTGGGATCTTCAGGGACTTTATGGGATTTTCATTGCCCAAAAATGGGCGATTTTAAGGGACTAAAAGCTTCGGGATTTTAAGGGGAAAAACAAATATATATATATATATACATATATATATATATATAGATATGTTATACATTCAAGATGGGTTTTTCATGACCCAAGATGAGGGAAAGATGGGGATGTGGAGCAAGTTGTGTTGGTTTATGAACCCCATGAACTGGTTCTATCCACCAGGTCCTTGGATCCTGTAGACCAGGTCACGGGCCAATGGCTTCGGCGCCGGGCAGTGCCAAGGTTGGATGTTTTTGTTTTGATCTCCATGGCCATTTTATAGGGAACATGATGAGAACGCCTAGGAAAAGTGGTGTTTCTTGAATGGGGATGGATGGGCTTATATCATGGGGATGGTGGATATTCACAACTTTTATTTATGACTGTGTCCATTGAAACGCTGGATGTGATTTTTACAGAGTGGGGATGTAACTATGAAAAACGAGGATATAATGAGAGAGGTGATGAAATATGAGCAACAGTAGCCAAGAGTGCTTGTCCAAAACTGGGGTAAACCACAATATATGGCAACTTTCAATGGGAAGCTTTGTCCACCTCGGCAGCCCCGATGATCCTCACAGAAAACGAGGGGTCTTGGGTCAAACCAACTAAAGCAGTTGTAGAAATACTTCGCCTGATCTGCCATATGGTTACAACTAGCCATAACTGCGAATTTGAGTGGTAGTTAATTTTTGATCATAACCCATGTATAAGTTTCAGAAACCCATTCACTGTATGTAACCACTGTTATGGGATGATCCCCAACCCCACTCACTGAAGACACTACTGGGGCATGAAGTAAGTGCCTATGATATATTGTCCTTGGGAAATGTCATGATATCGCAGGGCAAAGCGAGTCTCGTGAAACAAACATTTGAAGAGACCTACCTGGGGTCATCCATATATAGATATATTATGATATCTTCATACATATCTGCACGTGGTATGTTTACCTACGTCTATCCCCCAGAGCGCCCATGCCTTAGCCTTAGATCAGGAGCTTTTGAGGGTAAATTTCTGATGGGAAGTGCACGTGGTAGATGGCAAGCTAACATGAAACCCCAAAAGGCCCGGTTCCAGACTGACACACCTTCTAGCTACAAACAAGAATTGCCATTTGTGAAGTTTCATTTGCAAATAGAATATATAGCTATATATATATATATAAACTTACATACATATGTTTCTACACGTTTACCTACTTATATATATATATATAAGTGTATATATATATATATATACAGATACATATATGTGTATGTATACCTCATATCTGAGGTGTGATACATGCTTCATCTCCATCTCGTGTCTCCCATGGTCCAACAGGACCTCCATGGCATTCACCCTGATGGCTCCACTGCCTCGCTACCAGAGGCGCACGGAGCATTTCGGGTCTGAAAAATATAGGGAAAAACACCAGAATATCGCGACTATATGGCTATGTACATACATACATGTGTATATGTATATCTATATGTATATGTATATGTATATGTATATGTACATGTATATGTACACACACACAGATATATATATATATATGTATATATATATATACATATGATCTCCTCCCGCTAATATAAACCGCACCCCAAATCCATGGTCCCAAATATGTGCAATTTCCCTGGATCATCAAGCATGGTTTAAAGGGAGTTGTTGAATATGAGCGGGGGAAGGATTCTATATACACATCATAATGTTTACAAATAAATTTGTTGATGGGCACATGTTTTTTTGCCTGATCGCGGTATTTGTGGAGACACTCAGGGTTTTCGGGCGTTGAAGCATTTAAACTTAAACATGTCTGATATTGAACCACCGAAAAACGTGATTTTAGTAGAAAAGATGTGGACTCAGGAGATTAAGAAAGTTGCTATGCATGTTGCAACCCCAAATGAAACTCCTTAAGAACCTGGGCCAACCAGCCCAGTGGTCCTTGATGAATTTGAGCCCCTCCATGCGGCTCCCCCAAAGGCGGCTTACGATAGTCTTGATTCGAAAATGATTGAATGAAGACTTATCAGCACTACAAAACCTATCACAATGGAATTGACATCCCTTGTTTGATAGGGATTCGGATGACCGCTGTGAGGAATCTTATGGAGAGCTTCCAGCCATGTGACTGGAATTGGACATGAAACCCCTCCCCATGAAGATGGTTCCCACAGAAATAGCCCAACTTGGCTTGAGGGCTGGCACCAAGAATGTGAACAAGTGAACAGACCCAGCGTATTCGATTTTTGGGTTTTTGTTTCAATTTCTGAGTGGGTGCTCGGGGGCGCATCCTACTGAAGCAAGCTTCAGTCTTGGTGCGAACCTGGGAAGCGGACCTGCGATGAGTATGAGCCACTTGTTCTTCGGGTCATTTTGGTGACCGCAAACGCCCCAGTAGCCATGCTTCATATGGGAAAAACTATGTATTGAAACATGCCTATGACCAGCTTTGAAGGGGGTCAATTCCTGCAATTTTCTCGTAGATTTTCTTTTTTTTGCGGTCAAGCATGGGATGATGACCATATGGCCCACATTTTTTCAGGGGCGAAAGAAAATCTCCAATTGTTTCCTCACATAACTTTTGACCCGCGCCCAAATGTCGAGTTTCTGGAGGCCAGGGGACATCGGAGCCAGGTGGGACGGGGTAGATCTGGGGATGAGATGAGTTTGTCCTCGCATTCAAGGGCTGTCAAGCATTTGGATCCGGTGAAAGTCATGGTTTCTTGTACTTACCATAAATTTATACCAAATCATCGAACCGGAGCAGGCAGTCTTTGCCAGGAGCAAGATTACCTCACCACATCTCACGACAAACAATGCAGTAGGCATCCACAAGCTACAAAAATCCTGCTAAAAAATACAAGGTGAGGCCCCTAGTTTTTTTTTTTCCTACGTTGACTAAAACTAGGTTAACTGTAGACTTTAGGGGGAAATACAACTAACTATAGTTTTCATGGGATTTACAAACCAAGCAACACAAGAAACACAACTAGGAGGCTTCACCTGGTCATAGCAATCCTCCCATCTTGGCCAGGCCCGGCCTTTGGTCACCTTCACCACCGGCGCTTCCCAGTCGCGGCGGCCCATGCCGATGCAGCCCACGGGTCCTGCGGCTCCGGGTCCAACGGTGCCGCGGACGCGGGTGCAACGGGTGGTGCAGGTGGCAGCTGCAGGGGGTTGGGATGGCGGGTGGGGGTTGGAGGGTTGAAGGATTTTTCGGAGATCAAATGTTTTAGGTACTTGTTGGACCGATTTTTGGTTGGTTTGAGTTGAATTCAGGTTGTTTCACGCGATTTCGCAGCGAGAAGTTGTTGGAAGATTGAGCAATTGGGGATGTTGATCAGCGACAAAACGAGGCAAAAGTCACCAATGAGTTGGGATAGACATCCATTGGTTCGTACAGACGTCATCCCACTTCACTTCATTTTTGGAGAAAGGTTGCATACCCTTTGGTAAATTTGACCCGGCAATGGACCAGCACTATTCTTGATTAGGACAATCATCCAAAAAGCGGATTTTACCATTGCAAAAAAACACATAGACACACGCAACCATAAATGTATACACATATTAATGGATGAACATTCAGCAATTTTATATGTCGTCTGCCAAAAGTTAGATCTTCCATTTCATCCATCTTCCGCGCGCGTGAGGCGGCGGCTTCCTCGCCCGGCTCCGGCAACTCCGGACACCGGGGTCGCAACGGTTACAGGAGGATTGGGCAGGGGGCCCAGGTCTGCGAGATGTGAAATGGCCATTTTAATAGGGAACATGATGACACACCATCAAATTGGCTCCCAATCCATTGTTTTTTGGTAGGGGAGCAGTTGGTCTCCCCAGTTGTGGACACACTCGTAGGATCTGTCGAGTTTATGAGTGGAGGTAGTGCTGCTGGCCATTTTCTTTCCGCATAGTCGTTCTTTGATTCTGGACAAAAAGTGAGTATCCAACTCTTGAACACTGACGTAGATTCTTGGATGATTTGAAAATATGGTTTAATAATGTTCTGATTTTTGGATACTTTTGGATCTGATGGCTACGTATCCACAGACCTGTCCCCTGGTCCGAAGATTCCTGGTCTGTCCTCAGGTCCCAATCTCCTGATGGGTTTGGCCCTCAGTTGTCCCCCCCCCTGCAGTGGCGTAACTGGCTGGTTTTTTTTATAATCCAAATGTGATGGTGAGCCCTCCAAACGCTGAAACCTGTGGAATACTCGCCAAAGGATAGCATTCCCAGTGCAAGAACTATTTGAGGATCATAGACCGGGGTTGATGAACAAGCCTACACAAAGTCAGTATTCGGTCGTGAAACCATGGTGTATCGTTTCCCTTCAACATCAATCCCTTTATCATCATTGCAAGGATTGATCAATTGAATTTGTAATGGATTTTCCATCCATTTTCCATGTACAACTCATGGTCAATGCATCCCTATTTTTTGGAAGTTACATACTATTTGTTCAATGAACGAATGTATCCTCAACGACTCCATTCCTTAGTTATATATATATATATATAATCCCGTTCTTCAACTATTTCATGATAAATTCTTATTTTTGTTGGTTACATTAGTTACATTCCATTTTTTTCAATAAAACTTGGCTCCCAACCACCTTTTGGCCCCTGTGGGTATGCCCCGGAGGCATTCTGCCTCCCGAGAGCGGCAAGCCTCACCCAGTGGCCCGGCCCGAAATGATCCTAGCGGTTGGTCATGGGACGAAAATGGGGCACCATTTTGTGGGGAACCCCAAATTTTTGAGGATTTGTTCTGGCCTTCATGTTTGATCATATTTGTTTTTTGTTTGAAACTGTCTCTGCCAGGAAAACGCAGTGATAGTATGGTCCTTTTTGGGGGGCATCTGACGACACAGCCCAAATTCACCAAGTTTACCCAGGGACACAAGAGCTATATATTGGGTTTCCTTCAATATATCAAGGGCATGGGCCAAAATTAGTCGGGGTCTTGGGACTGGCGAACTTATGGGTCGTTTCGAGGATAGCAATCCCATGTTTGGGTAGCCAATTTTGATCCATCCCATCCCATACTTATACCCAGAACACTAAAACGAAGCAGCATTTTTCCCTAGTAGACAGAGTCGTTGACACAATCTGACCCAGAAAATCGAGGTTTCAGTTTCCTAAAATGAATAAACCATTCATTTTGGGGTACCTCCATTCATGGACCTCCCCGTATGGTTTCATGGAACCATGCACGTCCTGAGGTGGTTCCCCGGGCACTCCCCGGGGCGAGAGTCGCCCTGAGCCGAATCTGGGGCCAAACCTGGGAGTTTCAGGCCGTCAGACGCGGATATTTGTGGAAAATTAATGGGTGGTACAGTACTCCTTGATATAGTGGGGATACTCGTGGAATGTCTAACCAACATCATCCAATGTAAGTTTATGTATATATATATATAGTGTAGTGTTTATTGAAAGAACTATATTTAGGGAACATTAGTCAAATGGGATACAATCGGATATATAAGCAACAACATGTTATGTTTGTCCAAACATGGGACATACCCCAAACTGGCTATAATGGGGAACAAGTATTATGATACTTGGTGAATTTCACTTTTTCATGTGATTAAAACACCTTCAACTGTTCATTTGTCACCATTTTGCAGGCGGCCGTATCCTCGCTCCCACCGCGACGGCTGCTTGGAGTGACTTCATGGCCCCACAAAGTCGCATGACTTGCTTTGGCCCAAAGATTGGGGTGACGATAGTATCTGCAACATTTGGTGATTTTTGCAAAACATCCAATTTTGGAAGTCACTACTTTTGAGCCATACCCAGTTGATCTTGGGGGAAGCATCATTTTGATTGGCTAATATTTTTCAAATGGATGAACACCACCAGCCAGGTTAGCACAGTCGCGAATATCTTTCAATGTGAGATACTCTGTGAGCCCATGTCGGCTGTTTGTGCGAAGATGGGAAGCGGATCAAACCGGATGCATTCTGAAAGCCATCGCGACATTTCCGCATCCTTTCCGGGGATTCATTAAACAACATCGAAAGTTTTCTTGAAAGTTCCTACGCTGCCTGGACGTGTGTGCTGTCTCTTCCAACCCTTGAAGGGGTGAAACGGACAGATTTGGTGCAGCTAGTAATGCCCAAGCTGATCTAGAACTAATCTATATATCGGGTGGTTAGGTAAGTTAGGAGGGAGGGAGCTACAGGTAGTCGTATTGTCAAACGGGGAGCCATGGAGGTTTCCGGAGGGTTTCCCAAGCCATAGTAACGGTTGAATATTCACCGCCTGTTTCAGTGGGCAAACATCTGGCAACTATCTACAGAATGTTTGATGGCTATGTATATTCAGTGGCTGGTTGGTAGGTCTGGGCTGCTGGCTTGAAATCCTGGGGATAGCCAAGGTGATCATGGCGCCACAAGGGTTGCAGGGATTCCAAACCTAGCTACCCAAAGCACACTTGACCACTTGCTGAACAGTAATCATGAGTATCATATGTAGAAAAAACACATATCTATACACTCCATACAGAGATTTAAACAAACGTGTACACATACATATACGTATACATATACATATACACATACACATACACACATACATACACATACGCATACGCATACACATACACATACACATACATACAATACACTACACTACACGACAATACACTACACTACAATACAATACAAGAAAATACATTACATTACATTACATTACATTACATTACATTACATTACATTACATTACATTACATTACATTACACTACAATGCATAAATGTATATGTAGTATACACATATGTAATACGTATAATATATATGTATATGCATTCATTTATAAATAAATATATATATATATATTTTAAATACATATATAAATAAACAAACAACTAAGTAAATAAACAAATGAATAAATGAATAAGTAAATAAATAAATGAATGAATAAATAAATAAATAAATATATAAAAAAAATAAATAAGTAAATAAATATATATATATATATAAAGGCACATTATTACATTGTTTGCTCTGCTTAGGCGGGCCCCCGTGTGACGACTCAAGCGCCACTCAAGCGGCACACCCTCGGAGGCAGGGGGCCCTGCATGGCCAGCTGAAGGTTTTTATCGGCAAAAATGGATATTTACTGAGATTTGGCAGGATTTTTCCTGGGGAATTTTATTGGAATTAATGGGATTTAGTGTGTTTTTGCTTGGAATTCTATTGGATTTACTAGGATTTGGAGGTTCTTTCTTGGAATTTGATTGGATTTAGTGGGATTCAGCAGTTTTTTTCTTGTGAATTTTGTTGGGATGGAATGGGATAGTCTGTTTCAACGATTGCGAATGGGATCATGTATTAGCAAAAAATTGTGATGTCACGGGGAAACATGTGGATACAACGGGGATATATTGGGGCTATATTGGGGATATAAGCATGAACAATGAGGATTTAACTAGGAAAACATGGTCATACACGGATATAATGATTGATGTTATGGGTATATAATCAAGGTTTGATGAGACCCTCTGGCGTTTCTTGAGATGTTTGGTTGGGTTCATGAGTTATGGAAGTGTGTTGCAAAGAATACCAGGACGTTGGCTACCAAAGCACTACGCATCATAGTTTTTTTTTTGGCATTTTCTCTCTCTCTACAGTTGAATCTACATCAACCCCAGCTTACTAGGGAGACTGGAGGCTGATCCAAGGAGTTTCAAGCTGGAAAGGTTCCAACGCTTCACATTCACCTTTGCCATGGCTTCTACCCTCAATCAAACACGGTAGTGGAAAATCCCTTATTAGGGGTGTTTGAATGGGAAGACGGAAAGCGATCTGGGAAACAGGATGAAACAGGATTTTCCATTGCCGGGTTAGTTTATCGGAGGATAGTCACCTTTTTGAAGCTCACAGCGACAAGTCAGGCCCCTTTGCCCGGCGAAACTGAGTCACACGACAGCCATCTTTGCGACGAGATGTTGAGGCGAGTGGAACAAAATCACCTCGCCAGTAGGATCCGGGTGGGGACCCGGGGCAAGGCTGCGAAAGCACGGCATTTTGGGAGGCTAACTGGAGAGCCAAGTTTATCATGGTGTATCTACACTTGACACCCAAGCTTTTAAACAACCAATAGATGGGAGAGTGAAGGCTGGGAGTCACCATGATCATCCCAGCAGGCACAGTGCTTCAACATCTGACCACCTCAATTTGGTGGTACCAATTCCTGTTTGCGAAAAGTGTCTTGCAGTATGTTAAACCACATCGCCCTTCCATTGACATTTGGTTGGTGGTCACCCCTTCTGCGATGATCCCCCAGACTTAGTCATATTTCTTGGAACGTATTGGAACCGGAAGCCTGCAATCTGGGAATTGAATTGAAGCCGGACTCCTGGCGACTGCAGATGATCTGGTCATTCTGAAACATTTCTAGTCATCTCTTGGGCACGATTTGGACTTATCGCCATTTCTTGCCGTGGTTTTTGCAGATGAATTTGAAGGATCGGATCGAAAACAGCATCCCACAGATGAAAGTGGCACGTGCGCGGCAGCACCAAGCTGGGCATGGCGATCCAAGAGGGGGACTTTCCTCTGATACAGTCCTTCAAAAGTCTGCAATTCTGGTACCCTGGTGAACAAACAAATGGGGCTGGGATTCGCGGATGTTCATAGCCTCCAAATATGGATCATAGACCTTGATGCATCTCCATGTCATTACCATCACCTGTGTTTCTGAGTGACCCAAAGCAGCGGTGCCTGTCGCCACATTCCACGAAGCAGCCACATTCCGAGCAGACAATGCGTCAACTCAGCAATGTTCTGGGTTTCTGCAAAAGATGGATGCGCTTTGTGGGGCGGCTTTGTGACATCGTTGGTGCCAGTGAATAGCTTGGTCGACTGAGCTGCAGTGATTGTTTGAGTGAAGATCTTTCATGCAGAGTCCAGTAAGACACATTGAAAAATCGTAGGCATTGTACTACTGATTGTTTTTTTTCCAATTACTCTAATCATCTTCAGTCTCTAATTTTCCTGCCTGAGAAAACCAAGTTTATCCCCTCTGAAGGTCCATGAGAACGTTAGTGAGCAGCTTGCCTTTGGATCACCGATGATAGACTCAATGTGGTTGGAATAGAACATAGCAGCATAGCACTTTAATCTAGGAGGGATCTTAGGTTGAAGGACTGTATATTCGCTTGACATCGGAATTCAACTGATTTAATGTTAATTCGATTCAACATTTGTCTTTATCAAATCCATAGTTTCAAAGCAATTCCGTGGTTCCATCCCTGCTTGGAAAGAAGAATGTATGCTATCTGGGGACCCCTCGAATCTTCGGAACCAATCCGTTCCTGTGTCTCCCAATTCTTGGACGTATCCACCAGGGTTGTTGAGTTTAATCCCATCCCCCGAACTTTAAATTTCCCCAACTGTGCCATAGTCAAAAGATGCTCTGTTTGGGATGGCCATTCCCCACATCTTCAGCCAACTTGACCATGGCATAGCAGTGGCCCCAATGGAGGAGTCCCAGTGACCATCCGTGACCTCGGGGCCGTGAAACCAGGGCTGAAACTGCCGGCTCCAGCCCCGGGTTCCCTTTGTCAACTTGCGGGCCGTCACGTTCGAACTCTCCGACTACTGAACCAGGTGCTGGAGATTCTTGGAACCTACTTGGGGGGTTTCTCAAAAAGAGCCGATATGTATAAATATATAAATGTAAATACATAAATAGATATTGAATATACATGAATAGATATACAGATACATATACACACATATACATAGATATACATATAATCTATATGTATATATATATATACAGATGTACATACAACAGATGGATTTTTCAAGCACAAGAGTGGACCTGAGAATGATCATGAACACCTTGACAGTCTGTATCTGCTAAATCCGTGGCAGGTCTATGCCATGAGACATGTGCGGTGCCCCAACAGCCGTCGACACCTCGAAACCGTCAAAAGTTCACCATGGAACATCCCAACATTTGGCAATGCGTTGAGGTCAAAACGTGCAACAAATGCTACTGCACTGCATTTCTATGCAATGTGAAACAACGTTTATATGTTTGCCTTTACAAAAAGTATGAAGGTTAAAAGTGATGTATCTACACTCGATATAGGTGAGGGTGGGAAAATCATATTGCGCCATCTCCATATACTTTTTCCTTTGGAATAGCTTCTGCTCTGAGGAATAGCTGGTCCGCAGCCGTGCCTGATGTCCCTGTTGCCTCCCCATCCACCTATCTATGGGTCATCCCATCCAATCCCGTTCATCGATGTACAAGGTGGCCACCCCAATCGGGGGAACTTGCCAAACGCATAGTAGTAGTTGCTAACCATGAAGTTTTGGGTCAAAAAGGTGCCAGAATCGTTCCCCTTACATAGTCCCCTTGTGACCTATCTTAATTACTAATTTCTGTGCTGTCTATTTTGTTCAGATGCAGCGTATTGCATATTGATTGTCAACCCGGATCGGAACAAAATCACCCCCCTAGGCTGTTGATCACTGGGGGAGTACAGTATCATTTTAGCAGCATCACTGGGAGGTTCCCCCTGACTTTTAAGGAGGTAGCATGGACCTTTGAACATGGCCAAGCCGTATGGGGTCAAATTTGTCACAGCTGGTGGAGGTAGGAGACTTCTTGTCGAAGGCTGCTGCTTCTAACTTCTTTGGGCTTGCTTGTCCCTCTCACTGCGGTGCTCCTTCTGCTGGGGTTTTGCTGTTGGCTTACTTTGCTGGGCTGTCTTCTGGGGTTGCCATCACTCTCATCCTTGGGCTTTTCATCATCACCCTTTGGATTTTTGGGGTTCCTGGCCACCAGTCCCTTCATCCCATTCCCTTTGCCCGGGGTTGGAATTTCGAGGGCCCAGTCCAGCGCCTGAGGGGCTACCTGCATGGACCAAGACCTATCCGGCATTGTGTCCCTCCTTAGTGATCTCTCTGTCTCAGTTGAGGGTCTGACTCAGCAGGTTGCAACCCTATCCCTCAGGCTTGAGCGCCTGGAGGATCGAATCCATCGGGACCATTCCCCGCCTCCAGCAAGGCCAACATCCTCTGCGGGCTCGACCACAGCTTCCCAGTACGAGCAGTTGGCTCGTGACATTCCTGCTACTCCAGGTTGGGCTATTGACTTGTGTGCCTCACTTGGAGAAAGCCTGCTTTCAAAGCACGAAAGGGCATCCCGAGCGTGGGAGAGTGGGAATTGGGCCAAGTTTGCCCTTGAGGGAAGAGTCCGCAAGCCCAGGCCTTCGAAGCCTATCGATCTCCCAAACAAGGTGTACGTGGTGCTGCAAGCCCCAGGTTTCAAGTGCCCCTTGTACTGCGAGACCTCAGCATCCTACAGGTCCATTGTCAAGGACTTTGTGGGAACCATCTCTCACGGCTTCCCCTCAAAGAGCGAAGCAAAAGTGTATTGCTTGGCAGCAGGCGTATCATTGCCTGAGACGCCGTACGTATGGAGACAGATTCAGTAGTTCTCCTGGAAGAGAACCCAGATGCGTTGTTTCTTCTCACCTTTGTGTCAGAAGTGGAAGATGGCGGTGGGGATGCAATTCTAAGTCAGGCTCTGTTTCTGTTGAGGAGAGATGGAGGAGTTTTGCTAGCAGTACCTCCAGGAGCGATACCAGCCGAGCACTTGTCAGAGGCGGCAGAAGGAGATCCTTTCACTCCATTTGGAGCTCATACCGTAGTCACGGTCCCAGCAAGAGGCCAAGAAGGTTTGGATGGCATAGAGGAGATAGAAGTGTTGGTAATCGATGCAGATGTAGCAGTGAGGAACTCAATGCAGCCAATGCCTGCAGCTCAGCCAGAGGAGACGCTCACTTTTGCATTGGATCCTCATGTCATGCCAGCCACTCTTCCCCTCATGGCAGCTGCCAGATCATGGGTTTCCCTTTCTCAGCAAGATCCTGTGATCGCCTATTACTCTGCGGTAGAAGAGGCGGCAAATGGAGAGGCGGAGCTTCCACAGACCCCCAAAGCACCAGGGGTCAAAGCTACTGCAAAAGCCAAAGCAAAGAGGATGACAACGGCAACCTTAGCGGAGAAGTTGACAGAGTTGGCAGATGTCCTGCCTATGTTGTCTTCGCAGATCACAGAGCTGCAGAGGGGTCAGGAGGATCTAAGGGCCCAGGTGTCGTATCAATCCAATGCAGTTCCACCTCGTCCCAGTCAGCAGCCAGTGTCAGCCCCGTTGCAGAGCTTTGCAAAGATGCTTGGCTCACCTCCGAGAGCGAGGGCCCCTGCACCCAATCCCAAGGCAGGGCATGCAGTCCAGCCACAGACCACAGTTTCAATGGTGGATGGGGAGGAGATAGAAACCCCAGTTCCAGGGGGAGGCATTTTGGCACAGGCGGTGTTGGAGCAATCGAAGGCCTTGACGAACCTAGTGGCCCAATTGCAGCAGGGGAGCGATCCATTGCTAGATGGGCAAGCAGGAGGATCGACCTTCTCCTTAGGCTCCAGAGGGGCTCAAGGGCGAGAGAAGCTTCAACAAGATCTTGCACACAGGACAGGGGGATTCTTCCTTTCAGTCTATCAAAATGCTTGCAGGAGGATGAAGCCAGCAAGCAAAGTTCCCATGACATTGGAAGCGGCTCAGCAACAAGATCTGTCCATGGTGACATACTTGGAGAAATTCGGTGGCTACGGAAATTGTCGAGAGTTAGGGATGATTCAATGCTCTCTAGCTCATGTGTTCGACTGTGCACTCAACGAGGATATGGAGGGGGTCAAGGAGCACATAGCATTGACAATGACAGCCATCGAGCAAGCCGCCCAGGACAACAACAAGTGGGACCTTGCATATCAGCTCACTTTGCTGGAGGAGCCTCCAAGCCAAATCTGGAGCTACAGGCCGGCAGTTACTCAGAGCCGGCTTCGTGCTTTCGCTCCGTTGTGCCCACAGAAATGGGCAACTGTGGCATTGGCGTATTCGAAAGAGGTGGACTACATTCAGAACAGAAAAGCCGAGCTGAACAAGAAGCATGTTCCATCTCAGGAGAGCCCAGCTACCAATCCAAAGCCAAAGCCGAAGAGGAAGCAGAAATGGCAAGGAGGAGAAAGCGCAGGATCAAGCAACAAGCAAAGCGAAGAGGCATGAGTGGCCTCTTCCATAGCCGGCTGCCTGGGGAATCCTCACCGTGCTCTTCTATGACAGCGCAGCTCATCTTTGATGGGACCGCGGAAAACGGGAGGGAGGAACCAGGTAAGCCAGCTAGCTTTCCTCTGCCTTTGGGAGTGGTAAGTCTCCCTATATGCAGCAAATCTCAGTCCGACGAAGAAGAGGACAAAGATGAGCAGCAGTGGCAAGACCCAGGCAATCAATTCAGTGCATCTGACACCATTCCTGAGAAAATAAAAAATGATGGTGTCCCAGTTCCAATTTGGGTCGAAGTTCAGGTGAGGAGACTGCTTGCTTCACGCACTCCATTTTCTCTTTACCTTCTTCGATCCATCACTTCCAGCCGCAAGGGTCGATACGAGGCCCATGCAACCGCCTTGTTTCCTGTTCCCATCCCTTTTATGGATATCTGGGAAACAGGCCTGAGGAAGATGAACAGCTCTTCAAGAGGATTGAGAGCGAGGAGGAAGCTTCTTCATGTAGCCGTGATGGCATTGAATTTTTTGCATGACAAAGCTCCTTTTTCAAGTTTGGGGCTTCTTCAGAGGCGTCCCAGCCCTTGTCACCTTGGAGTTTACAAAAGGCTGATGGCGCTGATCAAGGCGAGCGTCCTATCTGGTACAGTTTCTTTTGCTCAGTGTGGACGTAAAAGTTTTCAATTAGATGCAAGGATTCAAGAACTTGCGGATGCCCTCGTCAAGCTTGGACTGAGCAGCAAGTCTAAGTACCATCAAAGCAGTTCAGGTCAGGATGTTCCCACGAACAATGAGGAGTACGAAGAGCTGCGGCCATATCGATCCTTGCAAGCATCCAGGTTGAAGATCACAGGTCAAGGTCAGTGGGACTGCACAGAATACATCAACAACTTGCTTTACATGCCTTTTGTGGAGCCCAAGTTCAACCAGTTTGATGTTGTCCCAAAGCGCTCGATATGCCCGGATGTTTTGCGAGAGGATCCAGTTGAGGTAGAACAATTGGCAAAGATATGGGATGCGAAGGGTCTACTACGGTTGGTCCCAAATGATCTGGCGCCCAAGAACCCGAAGTTTTTCACCCGCGTCTTCAACAACTACAAATCAACGACAGCAGATAGGCAGATTGGGGACAGGAGAGGTCAAAACTTTAGAGAGGGTCAGATCCTGGAAGGGCCATCTCATTGTTTACCTACAGGAATAGCACTCCTGCAGCTCATGCCAGAGCGATGGAGGGAAGGCCTTAGAGGATACATCACAGACAGGCGTGACTTCTATCACCAGTTCAAGACGACATGGGAAAGGTCAGCTACAAATGTTGTGTATCCTTTGATGAGCCTCAGCACCTTCAAAGGCACACGAGCGTACGATGAGTGTAGAGAGCGTTTTGCAAAGAAGAAGAAGAAGGATCGTGAGAAGCAGGGTGATTTCCTGCATGGCCAAGCAAGGAGTATTTTGGTCGATGACACCTCCAATGTTGCTCCTGCTTTTGCGGCCATCTTCCAAGGAGACCATCTCGGTGTTGAGATAGCATGTTCAGCTCACGAAAATTTCCTCCAGAGCTTGGGTCTTCTTCATCCTTCATCCAGGCTTCTTTCTGATGCCCCCATAGTTGACGAAGAGGTTGCAGAAGGTTTGGTCATTGATGATTTCTTTGTAGTAGCGAAGATATCGACTGAGGAGTCAAGCAGTGAGGATAGAGGCGTTGAGAAGTTGAGGACTGCGAAGCGAGCATACAACAGCCAAGACATTTATGGTTCAGATGACAAAGATGTGATAGGAGCTAGGAAGTTTCAGGTGGCTGGAGCAGAGATTGACGCTAGAGCAGAAACAGTACGAGATGGTGCTGTTGTCTGTGGGCCACCATCAGGCAAGCGGTTGGCCTTGGCTTCAATCGCAGCTCTTTCAGCTGCCATGCCATACACCACAGATGCTCTTCATTCCAGTCTGGTTGGATCCATTGTCTCAGCGTTGATGTTCAGACGGCCATTGATGGCTATCCTCAACCATGTCTTCCACGTGATCCCCCCTGCAGAGCTCAACACTGACAGGCCAAAGTTGAGGCCTTTGGGGCGGAGGGCGGCGCAAGAGCTTGCCATTTTTGCGGCCCTAAGCCCAGTATGCTGTTCGAACCTTGCTGTGAGGATGTCTCAGAAAGTATATGCAACTGATGCATCAAATACTATGGGAGGTATTGCATCTACAATTGTCAGCGAAAAGCTTGCAAAATTTCTCTGGAGATCAGCCGACAAGAAAGGCGCAAATGTTCCGCTCCTGAGCAAGACGGAAGCTTTGGTCTATGCCATTGACACGGACTATGAACCCCGTTTGGAGGAGCTTTTCGACAGGGAGGCGGAAACAAATGTCCCTCGACCAATTGGGATGCGCTTTGACTTTGTGGAGGTCTTTGGAGGGGCTGGTGTTGTCACAAAGCACCTGATCAGCATGGGAGTGGTATGCGCCCCAGTCTTGGACATATCCTTCAGTCCACATTATGACTTGGGGAATGGTCGAGTCATTGCATGGGTCAACTTCATGCTGGAGGAGAAAAGAATCAAAGCAGTGCTACTAGCTCCACCATGCACTACCTTCTCCCCCGCAGCATGGCCAGCCCTCAGAAGCTACAAGCAGCCTTTGGGTTTTTGCATGGAAAATCCCAGAGTGCTACATGGGAATCTGCTGGCGGGGTCATCTATGAGTATCATGCTGACTTGTAAGCGGACCCACTCCTATGGCATGCTGGAGACTCCAAGGAGATCGAAGATGCGATGGCTTAGCACTTGGCAAAGACTACTGCGGCTGGGAGCAACGGAGGATTTTCTTGCAAGCTGTGCGTATGGCAGCATCCACCTCAAAGAGTTTGCTTTGATGGGCATGAACATGGACTTGTCAAGCTTGGCTCGTCCGTGTACCAGAGATCACATCCATGTGAAGATCCAGGGTCAATACACCAAACCATCTGCCACATACTGCGATGGTCTTGCGAAAGCGATGGCGGAGGTTTTCAGGGAGCACATCCATCATGGTATGATTGCGGAGGAAGCTTGTGAGCTCAGAGCAGATGGCCTTGAAGATCATGTTACAAATGATGTGGCGTTGGCTTTTTCTTGGAGGGAGGAAGATGCATGGCGCTGGAGAGGAAGATCACATATCAACCTCCTCGAGACAGCTGCTACGTTGAAACTGATGCGAAGAGCAGCAAGAGGAGGAGGGGATGAAAGGATTGTTTACCTTGGTGATTCTCACGTCTCAAGGTCTAGTATGGCAAGAGGCAGAACATCATCAGATGCCATCAGGCCACTCCTTCAACAGTCAGCTGCCGTTTCAGTTGCGTATGGACTTTACATGGCAGGTCGTTTTGCTCCGACTAGAATGATGCCTGCAGATGGTCCATCCAGAGGAGACTCAATTCCTGATCCCGTGGAGATGTCGATCTTAGAAGTTCTGGGAGAGCAAGAACTGCAATGGCTAGCAAGCCTACCAAAGGTGAGAAGGTGGGCAGCAAACTGGGCAAGATTGACTCTCCTTGTTCTTCCATCTCTACCTTCTTTCTACACCAAGCAGGAGTCCTATCGAGTCTATCCAGCGGTCTACGTCCCAGACCATCACTCCATAGATGCCAGAGGAGAATGGATAGATCAACGGAGTCCCCAGCAGATGATCCACCAGTCCTTTGATGCCACTCTGGGATTCCCAGGAGAAGGTCCAGGAGAAGTTGTGTTGAAAGGGTATATTTCACCTGTTGAGGATGAATGGAGTTTGGGAGGAGGAGAGTCCGAAAGTGATGAGTCCCACAACAAGGCCATATGGATTTTGGACTTTCTTCATGGCCTCAGCTCATGCCTTCTTCCTCTCTTCGCAGCTCTCCCGATACTGCCGCTGAAGGCATTCCAAATTCTCAATGCTGGCTTCTCTCCGTCAAATGCCACACTTGGTCCTCCTCTCAAGGGTTTTGCCTGCGACCATTCAACCAAGTCTTGGACTTTCAGCTTCCCTTGCCATCCGCCACTCTTCCGCTTCTTGCTTGCTTGGGTGCTGCTGGTTGAGGGGGGTGCTGTTAGAGTAGGACCCGGTGTGCGAAGCCATGGTGATTTGCAGCGACAGGCTGCTCGAGCTGGAATAGAACTGGGTTTTGGAAGGAGGACTACTGAACTAACTGCAGCCACACGAGTTGATCTATTGGAAGGGTTTCGAAACTGGCTATCTCAGGATAGCATTGTTTTTGAGGAGGTGTTCTTGGCGAACCCACCTGACCTGGACAAAATCAATGGTTTGCTGGGGGATTTTGGGAGGTTTTTGTTCAAGAGCGGAAAGCCCTATTTCCACTTCAGTGAAACCATCAATTCAGTGGCAGCAAGACGACCAATTCTACGAAGATCACTGCAAGGAGCCTGGGATGTAGCTTTTATGTGGGGTTCCTATGAGCCAACAACTCACCACATTGCACTTCCTTTTCAGATTCTTCTGGCGATGTTGTCAGTTATGTTGGTCTGGGGATGGCGCCGAGAAGCAGCGATCATAGCACTCTCATGGGGCGCAATTCTGCGAATAGGTGAAGTCTATGCGGCAGTTAGAAAAGACCTGGTTTTGCCTGAGGATGTTGCAGTCTCAATTGACCATGCTTTGATTCGAATCAAAGAGCCCAAAACGAGGTTTCGGGCAGCTCGTCACCAAGCTGGAAAACTTGAACAGCCAGACCTATTAGAAGTGTTGAGGTTGGGCTTCAAAAGTTTGCGGAAAGACGAGCCGCTTTGGCATATGTCAGGGGCGTCGCTGAGGAATCGCTTCAACAAGGTGTTGGAGTCTCTTGGCCTTCCACATCGCCCTGGACAGAAGCCAAAGCCATTATCCCTTGCGTCATTACGACCAGGAGGGGCCACATGGTTGATTACTGCAACAGAATCAGCTGAAACAGTGAGAAGGCGAGGCCGATGGGCAAGTTTCAAAACGATGGAGATATATTTACAAGAAGTCTCCGCTGCTACGTATCTCAATGAGCTGGATGACAATGTAAAGAGCCGTGTCTTTCAGGCAATGGAACTTTTTCCAGAGATCCTAGCAGCTGCACTGTCTTTTGAACAGTGCAAATTCCCCAGCGCGACATGGCACTGGTTTTTCAAACATGGGACATTGTAGGCAGTACAGTTTGGGTGGAATGGATGCAAATGCTGCAACAAACCGCAGCAACTCCAGCATATGAACCGACCAAAAGCTGGAAGTGAAAAGAGTGAGATGCGTGTCTCCTTGATTAATCAAGCAGGGTTTATTCCTCTTTGGGGGTTGACACTACTAAAATCACTATTTTGGATCATGATCTATCATGAAGTCCCTAGTGTTGATGGTCAACTCACCATTTCTGATGCTTAAATCAGCATTTTTGATGCTTAAATCGCAATTCTTGATGGTCAAATACCATGGGTTTGTTGGGCATTTCCCATACTCTCCGTGGGTCTCTGGGATGATTCTTGGGATTCTTGGTGCCCAGGCAGCTTCGAAGGGTTGTGCTGTTTCTTCTCGTGTCCCAGGCGGAGGTGGACGAAATGTTTCGTGGCCACCCTGTGGTTATTGAACATAGCCATGGAAAATGGCCCATTTATAGATGATTTATAGTGATTTACCTATTAAAGATGGTGGTTTTCCATAGCTATGTTAAACAACCAGAGGGTATGTATATATATATATATATACATATATATATATATATATACATGTATATATATATATATATATATATGTATCGACTGTACACACATATGCATACATGATTGTTTATGCATGTTTATGAATGTGTATATGTCAATATTTCCATAGTACGCATTCATTGTGGAAGTTGATATCTTTGTCTGGACAAAACATAGCTTTTTAGCCCATTAAGCTGGCTGAGCTTTTGTGCAGCGTGAAACTCTCCCAGTTTGAGGTCCGCTATCCACATATTTTCTTTGTTTTTTTTCCCCTGAATTTGGACGGAATGGAAATCCGGTAGAAACAAATTTGGATGACATGAGAACAGATGATAGGTATATTCAGTTCATGGAACTCCGAGATTGGCATGGTCAGGTTGTATCTCCAACTTGATCCAGAAAGGGAATGCCTCAGTTGCAGCTGCTTCAAAAAACCATCCCAAATTGCATTTGGTAGTGGCCCATCCAGAAATCCCCTGTGGCTTAGTCTGAAATTAGGATCGGCTATATAATCCAGCAGCTTGTCATCATTTTTCGCGAAATGGCAACCATTTCCCCCATGATTTGGCTGTTTGGAGTCCCCATGGCTTTTCCACTTCAGCATCATTTTTCATCAATGGGTTATTTCCAGTCCCCATGTTGGGTCCCCAAATACCCTCTGCGGCAACGGGAGGCGTCCGGGACCGCCGTGGTCGATCAGACCTGTGAAGGCGATGTGCGGGCGCTCAGAACGTGGTGGAACTTGGCGCAGCTGAAGGGAATCCATCTGGGGGCGCGCCTAGGCCAGTGAAAATGATGGGTTCCATGGGTTTTTTGCTTCAGAAGTTGGGATATAATCCACAATTTTATACAATTTTACAGTTATAATGAATGGCTATATAACCATTTACATTTGGAACTGCACCTTGCAGGAGGTCTCTTATGGGTAAAAAAACACGAAGATACTAATGGGGACAATGGGGATCTTAGTCGGGGTATCAATCCAGTTTCTTTTTGATGGGGATGCGAGGATTATTTTGCCATCATGATCCAGTTTGGGTGACTCTGGAAGTCTCTCTGTGAGCATCCTTGCAAAATGTCCCTCCATAGGTTTTGATGGCCATTCTCTGGCGACAAATTGAGATCAATCATAGGGGAAGTTCCTATGTAATTCCCTGTACAATTTCTCTGGTTTTCTGATTCTTTGCGCATCTGCATATTTGGAAAACTTCGATTTCCATCAAGTACTTTGGCCAAAAGGCCGCAGACCTCTTTGAGGAAAATCCCCACAGTCCTATCAAGTGGGGATCATTCTGGACCAGTGGTCCTTTTGGAGTCCTTTCCTCTTGGTTGATTGATAAAAGAACCGGTCAATGATGGTCTCCACATCAAGATAACTGAAGAAAATCGTGGGAATATAGAAGACACCACTTAGAATAACCCATGGTTGATATAGATGATATACCTTCAGAGACCTTTATTTCTCAGCCATGTCCCAGGCATTTCCATTGTTGCAGATGTTGAGGTTGGCAGCTGAGTCGGTTTTTGGAGAAAACCACAGGACTCAAATGGGAATCACCAATATTCGGGACAGTAGCCAAAACGATAGTTTTGTTTGGTTTCATGTAGTGTAGCTTGATGCATTTGTTTGTTTCTTGATGATATTTCAATTCTGTGTTGGCGACAGGCTCGCTTTGTTGTGGTTACATCCGTCAGACCGTTTTTTTCAAATGCATCCCATGTTTGATGTTGGCATTGTATTGTTTGTCAGTTTTATCAGTGGCTTGATCAGTGGGGACCGATTTATTGATTCTGCGTTACTTATTAAAGTATGTTTAGAAGTGAGACCGTCGAGCTGCGAGGAAATCATCTATAAATGAGTATTTTCATTGGGGATTCTCCTTTGCAAGTAGAAAACTCTGGATAGTGCTGAGGTCAACAGATGAAAATTTTCCTTTTGTTTTGGTTTCAGAATTTGTTGAAGGGAACATTTCGAGGACCCCCCCATATTTGGTGAGAAATAAACAGTGGTCTCTTGCAAGTTTTCCATTCTACAACGATTTTCCAGCAGTAAGCTTTGATCGGAGTGGGTCCAGGGAAAATTTCATTCACGTTTTCCAGTGGGATTTCCTTCAAACCATCCCAGGGACACATTGCAGATTGGAAATCATGGTCAAACATTTGGTCCATAGATACGTGATTTCCGAGCTTTGGTGGTGATGTTCCAGCGAGCCATCTTAGATTGGAGTGGTTGATACAGGAAAATGGATAGACATTGATTATAGAACCATAGAAATTGGTCGCCATTCTCAGGACAAGAAGCCAGTATTGACCTCATGCTTAACATATACATATATAGAATCATGAACCCCCCAAATATATCCAAATATTATCATGAAAAAAGCACAAGAACCACCCCATATATTACCTGACATACAATCCCCCCTCAAAAAATGGCTGATTCTCAGGGTCAAACAGTTAGGTGTGGGGCCTGGTAAATCCCTGTTTCTAGTCGTAAAATCCCAATTGAGCAGCGTCGAAAACCTCCAAGTAAGGATTTTACACAAACGTTAAACTAACTTACTTCCGCGAAAGTAGAAACCCTGCCGCGCGAAAGCTGCGCGAAAGCTGCCGCGAAAGAGGGGTTAAAAGTTCTAACTGCGAAAACTCCGCAACAGTTTGAAAGAATTGCCTATCACTAGTTTCAACTTATCCGCGAAAGCTCCGCGAAAGCAAACATGATGGACTCAGCGTCCGCGAAGGCTAAACATGTGGTCGCGTAAGTACCGCGAAAGCTCTGCAAAAGCCATGTGGGATTATAACCAGTTCGCAAAAGGGTTTTCAACATCGCTCAAATATTGCTGGTTCAATTCCTTGCACACCCACAAGAACTATTAAGAACTCTGAATTATCATTGATAACAATCAATAACATTCAATAATCATTCATAACCATAAGCACTAAGAACCATGACTACCCTATCCGTTTCCGGTAGATGGCTGACCTTCCAGGCACAATGCCTCCGTCCCCAATGCAACGGCGACCGTTTGGAGCGCTTCGCCGCCGATGCTCCATGGGTCGGCGGTGTTGCGAGCCTTGGGGTCGGGAGGCCCAAAATGACCATTGGGGGTTGAAGGTTTGGATGCATACAATTGGGGGTTTGCCAGGTATATATGTATATATATATATATATATAAAGTATATACACTAGACATATATATATATATATAAAGTATATAATATACATGTATACTGTATGTATATATATATATACATATATATATACATGTATACAAATGGTTTTATGCTATTTCAGATGAAAGCTACAGTATGTTTCTGCACTTGCAGTTGTTCGAAACTGGGGTTGTTTTAGAATATCACTGTTGCTTCTCAACGGGACTAGAGCTAGAATCATGAGGAGTGATTGCATGAGGAGGTTGGCAACAGATCAGCTATATTCCAGATTACCAGATATACACGTGGCTATAACGCCGTTGGTTGTTACCCAGAACTGAGTACTAGGAGTTGCTCGGCATGGGTTCCATGTGTGGCTGAAACCTGGGAAAATGGGTGGTATGGAGATGAACTTATGGAATTGAACATTTGGCTTTCCAGCTATAGAATTTCAGGGTGTCCTGTAGATCTTGGGCCTGACTGGAACAATTGCCGTAGACTTGGCATGGAATGCTCATGGGAATTGCGAAGCCGTCTCTTTTGAACTGGGTTCATCCTACCCTTCAGTAATTTAACATAGCCATAAATATGGCCCACTTCTAGATGATTTACCTATCAAACATGGTGATTTTCGGCTATGTTAAATGCATTACCGGAGGGTAACCTGAACGGTATTACCTACCCAATTGCACTTTGGCAACGGCAACCCTTAAAGAAAACATCTCTGTGAGACTGGGCTAGATTAGGTGTACCCAGAGCAGTTTTCGCAAGCAGTACCTGACATGTTTGGTTTGGGGGTTTCCAGAATCACTGGGGTTGGATTTTCTGCAAGAGACTTGTTTGTGGCTGATTCTGATACTTCAATTGTTCATTCATGGGATCCATCCATTTTCTTGAGAAGTGTCAGCTTTTAGAGAAAGCCTAAGTTTTGGACAACGCAGATATATCCTTCATCCAGGATCATGGCTTGTAGAGCAGACTGCCAGATTTCTTTAAGCGGCCGTGGACCCCAAAGAAACCTCGTTAGGCACGGCGCTGCTCCTGCAATGAAGTCCCGGATGACCCAGTTGAGGTTTGGTTGATGCTGTTATTATGGGGGATGACGGGCAAAATGGCGGGGTTACATCCCTCAAGGAGTCGCACCATCAAAAACTTGACGGTTTTTGATTGGCCCGAATGGAAAGCTATGGAAAGCTGGTTGTGTAAATGGGGGTAAACGGGCAGGTTTTCAAAAGATTAGATGTCCCACAGTCAAACGTTGGATGATTTTCTCAGTGATCATCCCGTTGTTGATGAAGGTTTAGCTATACCCATTAATTAATCCGATCCTCAGTTCATATTCAACACCCCCATTCTATGGTGCCAAAAAAAAGTGATTTCATCCCCGACGTCCACCATGGTGACGATGGGATCGTTAGCCGTCATTAGCCATTGTTAACCATTGTTAACCATTGTTAACCACAAGAAAACCAGCATATTCCTATGATATCCCATCAAATCAATGATATTTGGTGAGTCATAAACCACTATATCCCCATGAATATCCCATCCACCATTTGTAGATGTGGGGAAATCCCATGGTTGGATGACCAGAGCGAAAAAGGTTCCTTTCGAAAGCTGCGGACCCCGAGGTCCGATCCAGTCGAAGCAGCAAGGCGGGGCTACGGGGATGGGTTGAAGCTACGGTCATGCCATGTTTTCATAGTGTGAAAAGAAGCGTACCAGGCCATTGATCCCTAGCCATATAATAGGTACAAATGACATTTAGATAGATAGATAGCTAGCTAGCTAGGTAGATAGATAGCTAGCTAGCTAGCTAGGTAGGTAGATAGATAGATAGATAGATGTGTGTTTTCAAAAGGGTTTTCTTTGGTCCTCGAGGATTCCAGCAAACCGGATCCTGGTCCTACCCGAGCCTCCTGCTGGCAGTCGTTAGAATGCCAATCCAATAGTGATTATTCTTTTCACAGATGGGTATCTTAGGGTTCCAAATCACCACACTTGGCTAGTGGCTAAAAAAGACATTTCTATTTTTATTTCTTCTTTTCCATCCGATGTTCCTTCGATGATCTCAATGGACTTCATATTTTCGGGACCTGGTTAGCCTCCACCAATTCCACCAGTGCTTTGTTTCTGCTGGTGATGCCAGGGATTTAATCATATAAGTCGCCAATCTGGATCTCAACTGAATAGTCCAGGGTTCATGGGAACATCATGACCACATCATGGGGATATAGTTCATTATTGATGATCATGAATTATGGGATCTAATTCACCCATCAAAGGCAAGACTTCTTGGGAGACTCATCAAATTATGGGCATCTCATGTGGGATATGAGACAAGGACGTGGATGATTTCTTCACCGCTTCTAAAGGGGTTTCAAAAAAGAGTGAGATTTTCCTATTTGTTTCACGGCTTCCAACTTTTCTAGCTCTTTGGGGGTTGCTCTATGTATGTCCACATATGCATGTATATATACATATACATATATATACTATCAGGGCCCCAAAGCAAGAGACCAGAATTTGATGGTTTTCTGGCGCCAGAAACGGCGCCACAGCCGCATGACTTGCAGACGCGCAGC